>JAODKN010000016.1:9170456-9180685 GCA_026774425.1 Petrocephalus zakoni | reverse complement strand
GTGGTGGTAGTGGCAGGGGGGGGGCTCCTTTCTGGGGCAGAGTCTAGAGGGAGGGGCCCATGCTCAGCGTCTTGGCAAACGGGGTAGTAGCTCTTCTGTGTGTGTGTCTGTCTGTAAAATAGGAACAAGAGCACGCCCACTCTGTCTCTCAGGGAGGGGGGGGCAGAGACTGCCATGAGAGAGGAGCCAGCTGTTCATTCACACACACACACACACACACACACGTAGACGAGCATAAACATGCATACGTCTACTTACTCTGGGAGACACAAAGCGGGTACATGGGCCTTCAGTGCCAGTTCCTCAGTTTCTTGTTTTATTGTTCATTTTCCCAGCATGAAACCAGTGGAAGCTGTAAATATGCTCACTATTCTGTTCAGAAATGCACTATACACATGGGGAATTTCAAACATTCCAGGCATGAAGGAGCTAATATATCAATCTGCGCTACAGGGCCATGTTATGTAAGGTAAAAATATTTTAACATGATTCCAGAGGCAATTAGAAATATGCCCTGGACCACCATATGAGTAAACATGTGAGGTCATTTTCCTCCTAAAGACTTATTTACATAACTTTACATTACATGAACCCAAAGGACCCTAAAGCAGTGATTACAGCTAGACAGAGGAATATATATATATATATATATGAACACTAACTACAATGGCATGAACATTATGTGTGTTCAATTTCAATTATTTTGCAATCTGTTTAAAGAACATCATTGCATTGAGTGGAGAAATGTTATTCTGTTTTGTCAACAAAATTTCATCTCTGCAAATTGAACCAGTTCCTGAAAGGATTAATGTAACAAGCACCTTACTACATGACAAAAGAGTGAGGGACAAAAAAAGGAGCCATAAGGTAACATTTTTATCAGAGTATCTGTGATTCAGTAAATCAGCAGACCGCTACCTCCGCAGTAGAGACTGGTGCCAACAGAGCCACCTGCTGGTGCTGCAGTGAAGTGCAAGTTCTACAGCCAGACACAGTTCTGTTTGGCCCAGGCGTGACAGCAAGCCCCTGGGTCGTCTGCAGACGTTTCCGACAACCGAAATCCATTTCACAGTACCTGTAAAAACCAGAATGGTATGTCCCTGTAATCTGTAGCCTAGTAATCTAATTAGGGAGTGGCAGTGAAAAGCCGCACACCCAAGGGCCCTTTCTGGACAAGATTGGCCACCCCACTATATTTTGCACAAGACTAAACCAGAATAACTGTGCAGAACTGTGCGCTGCCAAGACAATGGCGCTCTCCAAATGAATCATGGGTGTTTGATAAAGGATTTGCGGAGATATAAAAGGCTAAGAGGAGCGGGAGATTGAGCAGATGAGGTTTGTGGGGATGAGAAGGACCTAGTTTGGTCGGAAAGCAAGCCCGGCTCAGGTCCGCTGGGACTAGGGACAGATCGGGGCTTTTCACTGAACGCTGTTTCTGCTGCATGCCGCGTTTGGGTCCTGAGCTCCACTGCAAGGCTGAATGAGTCTCGTAAGGTCTGTTAAACATGTGGAGAAGCCATTTGATTGATGACATTCATTTCATTACTCATTATAAGAACTATCCATTTAAAGCAGTTTATGTCTGTAGAGGTTATAGTTGGACTTCAGTTTGAAATATACTGAGACAGGGTCTGCTTGTTTTATGCTTGTGCTGACACGTGTATTTATTTGAAAATTCTTAAAAGAGGTAATCAATCATTGACACATAACAGCTTGCCTTGGGTTATCCATTGGTTTTTTCTGTGAATTTCATTTCTTTCTTACTTTCATTTTGGGTTTTTCGTTTTTAAAGCCTCCGCCTAGGATCTCTCAGTTTAGTGTCTCTGGTTTTGACCAGTTATGGCCGGCATCATGTTCAAAGCCACGCAGTTTTCTGGGAAAGAAGTCCGTCCCCATGACAACTGCGATGAAACAGTCCTAGTAGAACTTGGACTAAACCGAATTTCCGGCTTTGCGGAATCAGATGTGTGTATCCTCGCTGTGTTCCAGTGTCCTGGGGGCATGAAGCCCCCTGCTGGTCAAATATCAAACTACGGTACCCTGCAATCCCACTCACTTATTGCAAAGAATGCCATTCCCAGGATGAATAAGAAGATATTATCCTAGGTATATTGGTGTACCAAGTTCCTTAACATCTAGCCACTCACAGCAGGAATACATTTGCATTGATAAGTAATTAGTCCTGGCCATTATAACTGCACAACTAAAGAAGCTTTTGATGATACCTCCGGTTAGCATTTGGTCTGGCAAAGCTTTTATCCAAAAAGTTCAGCCTTAAAACTGCAGGACGCCTTCATTAAAGCGACCGAGACCAAGCCTCGTTTCTGGGGCCGGAGGGCAGCAAGTATCCTCCAAAGATTTGGACCCACGGCTTTCAGCTCATAAATCTGTTTCCCAAACCGCCACCCTACCAACATGCCGCAGTGCCCCACGATTCGGATGTAAGTGTGGCAGGCTGATAAAATGGAAAAGGAGCTACACACAAAGATGTGTCACAGTAGGAAGGGACCCAGCGAGACTGCAGACTACTGACGGTCTCAATATGCTAACAACACTATTAGCTACTGCCGGGGGCACTGACTACCAGGAGAGTTTTACGCAGAAACAAGCACAAGACAGTTTCCCAAAGGAGGCAGACTAACTGGGAATCGATGGCACACACGCTGCGAGTGGCAGTGCCTGGCATGCTACACGGATGCACAGGCATAGGTGATATTACCGGGGTGAGGGACTGCACCCCCTACAGGTCAGACAAAAATGCTAATTGAACATAAGTTCAATCAAATTAAATTATACGGGACATTTACATCTGAACATGTGGTTTGTATTAGCCATATCAATGTGTGAAATTTATAATCATTTCTTGGAAATGTATTTACTATTTGTTTTTCGATTCGTTTCTTCTTTCGAATTATCTGGATAGCCAAATTAATGATTGGTTCCCTCCTTGCATCCGCTGGGAGAAATGCCTAGAGTCACCAATATGCATAGGGCATTCTCCATGAACCCAGAACAAAGGAAGTACTTACCAGGTCAAAGGTCATAGAAACAAAGGTTGAGGTGACAGTTTGTGCAGCCTCCCTTCTCTTATGTCCAAAGTGTCCCACCGGCCATGTTTAAAGGCCTCAGCTCTTATCAGCATTATGACAAACTTACGTGAAAACTTGCCTGTTTTTCCCCTCCTGTCTCTGCTGCTAAAGAAATTGATTTCAGTTGGATGGGAGGGGAGAGACCCCCCCGCCACCCGCTCAGGACAAGTTCCCCCCAGCGCGAGAGGGGGGTCTTATCAGAGCTCAGCAGGGAAAACGACAGACATTTCAGACGCAGACTGTCTGCATCAGCCTCAGGAGGCCACACAGTAAGGACACACATCGACAAGAACAGACCGGAAAAATCAAACCTTTCTGTCAATCAGCCAATAAGCAGTTTTTTTCTTTTTTTTCTTTCCTAAGGAAAAATCCATAATACTTTGTGAATATTATGTAAAACTGACTTATTTATATAAGCTTTGTGAGTTTTTCCAAGGCCTGGCAGTACCGACTTCACACATGGTATATTGCACCATAGTATCTCGGGTAAGGACACAAGATAAAAGCTGGCAACTGTATTTCTGCAGGCTTTTATAGGCGGGGGGGGGGGGGGGTACAGAAATGCTCCCACCACTTCAAAGCAGTTGTTATAGCAACCCGAAGCAAAGTGACCAACAAACCACGAATAATACGCCATTTTACACTAAAAATCGCAAGTTTATTCCGCAATATTCGAGAAAGCCTGTCTCATTGCTTAGCAGGGGCTGAGATCCATTAACAAACAGTCTCTGGTGATCAAACATGACAGAAAAACATTTGGGTGCACTCAAGGCTTTAGATCTCAGACACGAATCCGTGCTGCAGACAAGCAGACATATAATCTAAAAAGGACATGGGAAGGAGATCAGAGACACTTCATTCAGCCCTCAGAGCAGCACCTGTTACTCTATAAAGAAGTTTCAGAAAGCTCTCATCAGGAGGATCGTGACGAGAGAGATGGTCAATTCCAATTCCAGCCCTTATCTTCTGCTACTTCAGCTTCCCTAAGAAACTGTCAAACAAACTTCCTGCCTCAAATACTTTAAGGCTGCTGCTTGCTTAAATAAGGTGCTTGAGAAATTACAGTGGGGTACCGATACGGATGATTTGACTGATACCAATAACCAATACATTTTTGTGTAATATCACCAATACCGATAACTAGGGGTGCTCTACCTGGGCTTAAACCAAGACCTTCCTCTAAAAAAGGGCATCAGCTAACCATGATTAGTAAAACCACCCATTCTGTTCCATTTTTATAACATATTTTTATACAATTGAATCCGAACCACACAACTGACCCCCCCCCAACCTTTTAAAAATCATATTTACATTGGCAGCGCCCCCTTGACTCAGTAAATTATCATCATTGGGGAACCCCCCAGGCCCTCATAGGTCAAATACCAATGAGCCTCTCACCATGTTAATGCACGTCTGCCAACAGCCAGCTAACCTCTGAGCCTCAGAGTGGGGGGGGCTTACCTTGACTTTTATTCTGTGGAAAATGAAAGATCAATCTGCGGGCAGATTTAATAATGAATTTAAAACATATTCCATGCTGTTTAAAGCCTTTTTGTAGGCCGGAACTTTGAGACATCTTCAAAGTGGTAAGGACAAGTGGATGGATACTGAAATACTGATTCTTTCAATTTGAATGTTATACTTTGAGAAGTGATTCTAACGTTAAAATAACGATTTTTGTTTCAACTGGTAATTCAGATTCTTATATTATTGGGGACATGAGGACATGCTACCAGCCAGCACTGTCCATGATAGGGCAGGAGACTTTGAGGGGCCCGGACTCTAATGACTAAGGAAATGGAGCAATAGATCTGCAGGAACATTGTTGGTCCTGAACACTATCCTCCATAAGGATCCGTTTTGTCTGGAGAAAGAAGCGCTTCCTCGATATTTCTGCGCTGGTCTGCCTGACCTCAGCAATGCGGAGAGCCCATTGCTGGGGTGGCCCGAGTGTGTCTGTATCAAGCAGCGGTCCATGGTCTGCAGAGAAGATGCAGAGGGTCCACAGGGATGTTTTATAGAATGACCGATTGCTGTTGTTACCATCAGGGTCCCTCTTCATATTTTCTCTATTGTTTTTGGGCTTTGGACACAGAGTGAAATCCGGGCTTGTATGGCCAGTCCCCGTAAAATTTGCCCGTCCTGAGAGGTCTCCTTAACCTACAGGTCTTCCTCTGCATTATTTTATTTGCATCTAAAGTGAACTGATACTCAGAATAACTGCATTTTTCATCACTTTGACAACAGGAGGGATGATAAACTGTACACCTCTCAAACCAAACGCTGTCTCAGCGGACATTCTGTCAGGACTCTAAAAGCAGCTTAATTATGTATTCCCTGTTTAATAAATAATAAGGAAATACGCTGATTTGGAAACCTAACGATAACACAGTGGGCCCTGGTGCACATGAATAACGTGATGGTGTCACAGTGCTTCCGTACATAACTGCCTGTCTGCTCCCGTGGCGCTCTGTTTCTGTAAATCTCTTGAGCGTCTTGGAGAATGGATGCATTTTGCAAATATTTTAAGATTTGAGATTCAAGACCTCAACATTTCAAACAAAAGAGACCAGCATCAAACACTGAGCATCGAAGAAATACAAATCAATATTAACAAAAATTACAGATGCAACTAAGAAAATTGACATTATATTGCCAAAAGATAGAGGGAAACTGGAGGAAACAAAGTATTGGATGAAGTGATGCAGCTGGTGGAGGAGAATAAAACGTCTCCCCCTATCTCCCCCAGCGAGAGGAACCGGGCCCCACCCAGAGAGAAGCTAGTTCACAGGAGGAAGAGCCTGCAGTTGGCTTATCGCGAAAGGGTGAGCCCAGGAGTAGCGGAAAGAACAGGTGCACTCAAAAGATCCTACTAACAGTGTCCGAATCCAGGATGGAGAAATGACACGGGGCACAGAGCTTGTCTAAAGGGTGAGCAGGACTGGCCAGCCCCTGCAGAAGAGTCAGAGTGTATGAGGAAGGGCCCGCAGTTGGCCAAACTCAAGAGGGGTCTTCAGGATCTGCAAGAGGAACTTTGAAGCTCAACCTCCCTGAGCTCTGGGCACCCTCAGGGGTCCCTGTGACATCAGTTCATGGCCCGAATGGATACTCTGGGGGGGCTCCGGCCGCGGGGGGCCCAAAATGAGAGATATATTGTGCATCAATAAGAAATTCATCCGTAGCAAGGATGGCAAACAGACCCAAAGAGCAGACGGCTGGACCGAGAGGAAAACAGAGATAGGATAGGAGGGAATTATCCTTTACTGGGCAGGAATAGTTCAGCAGATTACATACTGACAAGGAGAGAAAACGACACTGATTACTGGTCACCTGACTCACCGCCCCAAGCAGCATGGTAATTAACAATAATTAAAAAAATTTTGTAGTATAAAAAAAAAAAACTTTGAATATGAGTTTCCAGTGATTAAGGAGATCTGTGGCAGAAGGTGACCCTCCAATGGGGAGCTACCTTAATTAAAGAGATGTTCAAATGTTTCCTAATGGCGGATACCAGTGCCTGTAATTGCACCCAACGTGTCACACCTTGCAGGGCTGCCTGATGCTAAAGGCAAAATCTGCACCGGATTCGCAGAAGAAGGCAGTGAAATGCAAGCACTTAAAGTCTGTGAAGGATCTCCATCCCACGTAGACCTGAATACAGAATCAGCGGGGGGGGTCGGAGGGGTGTGAGTGTTGTGTCATAGCAGAACCACGTCTTTCATTGGCTGTTGTTCCCAACAAGCCCTGCCCACCCTTGCACGGCACCCTAATTTTTCATTTACAGGCGCACTGGCGCCTATGATTGACAGCGAAGGCAGCCTTTAATTTCCCAGGCATCCTGCTTGTGTGTCCACTGGCTGTCACCTGTCATGCCCCAATTTCAGCTCCATTATGCTGAAGGCCTTGTTCCCCTGAACTGCAGACAGCTGGGAGGTACGACTAAATGGCGCCATCGCTCAGAACTGATGCACACTGAGCGGCAGCGGGGCCCTCGTTTCACAAGCGTATCACGGACCTTCGGTGCTAGTGCCGTGTTAATATGCCGCGCACAGGAGAGCTGGCCGTCCAGCCTGCGGTCTGTCCAACAAAACGCCTCAGCTGCACAAATTATTTTAAAAGAGGATTTACAAGGTACAACAGCAGGACTTCTGCAGCAGACGGAACCATAAGGTGACATAATCTCAGTTCCATTACCCATCATGCTGTCGGCTAACCTGTGCCCCAGACATCCAGAGGAGACGCAGCGGAGAGGTAGGGCCAGATGGCTTAGGCAGGATGTTACTCACATAAAGCCTCCCTGCCCTGCGTCCAGGGCCCGATCATCCACCGATCGGCCGTGCTCCTGACGAGTTCTGAGCCGCTGATTTACGGGGCGCCATCGCAGCTCTGTCCTGCTGATGGGGTCAATCTCACTTCACATTTTGGTGACATCATTAGTGGAGAGGTTCAGGGGGGCATTCGGCCTCTCCGCATTTCCAGACACGAAAGTCAGGCACAAATCACTGCGATCGCCGGTGTGAATCTCATCGAAGTGTAAACTGAGAATCTGACATCACATCCCGACCCAGTTGACTCACTCCGTTCTGTACTCGAACCCCCCACCCCCTGCTGTCCAGCCACTGTGTCAGACCACCAAGATGGCCAGGCATTGTTAACTAAGCAGTATTAGCTGCGTTTGTTTCGTTATTAATTTCCTAGGATTAGAACTTCATCTTTTAATGTAAATCTTGCCACCGGGAAGAACCCTGAGGTGACGGAACATGACACGTTTGCTTTTTTCGCGTGGCCACCGAGGTCTTGCAGCCCCCGGGCCCTTCGCCATCTCAGCAATATCAAACCGAAATTGATTCATTTATTTTTTTTTTGTCACGGATCCTTAATTGTGTGGAGACGTCCCCGGCCATGAAAATTGCAGTAATTGCTTTCAAGCCCGGCCTTGTGACATCTGCGCTGTGTCTCTCAGCTTTTGTCAAGCCTATTGCTAGAATGGCGTCAGGCTGCGAAGGATATGGACATAAACGATGGGCCTGGTGTCGATCAACGGGGCAAATGGCGCACGTACCCTGACGCAAATCAGATCAACTTCAACGTCAAGACGGGCAGCCCTGGGGATCGATGAGCAGTCTTCCGTCTGGCTTAAAAATGAATTAGCAAATCAGCACTTAAAAAGTAACGATAAAAATGTCCCGCCTGCCCAGCTGTATTAATTACTCCTTGATTACTCTTTGATCTGACGCACTGTTGAGTGAAAATGGCTTTAACGCCACAGCTTTCCAGGTAAGACTCTTAATGATGAGGTCTAACGCCATGCCCTGTGAATTAGAGCACCTGGACCCTGGAAAATAAACGCAGGTGAGAAGCTGACAAGCTCCAGGCGACAGGCTAGCAGCAGACATGCACGTCAGCCCCGGTGATTGATGGCCAGACCACTCACCCCATTACTTAGGCTCTGTCTCCTGGGCCGTCCTCCAAACCTGTCAACATCGACACTTCAAAGGAAGCTGGGCAAAGACCGGGCCCCGGAAGGAGCCGATCCGGAGGCTGCAAGCTTGGGTGCACTAATGACGGATGACACTCCTGTCTAATCAGGGCCCTGTGCACCATGTTTGGGTGGTGCGGGTGTGGAGCCAGACGGGGTGCAGATTGGGCTGGGGGAGGCAGTGATGACAAATTCAGAACAGCGGGCCACGGACGTGTCACTTCCTGTCTCACGGCGGCAGTGCAAATTGCTCATCCAGACGTCGGAATTACAGAGAGCAGTCGGACATTCTTTATTGGCAAAAACGAGTTAATGAGAAAGAAAGGCCCTCTACCAGTCTTCTGGAAACTGTGTGAAATTACCTGAAATGCACAATTATGCATGGGAGAAAAAAGGGAGAAAAAAAAAAGAAAAAACTTTGACCGGAGCTCACCGGGAATTTGAAATGCATGTCAGGAAAAACTGTCACTGGAGAAAAGTTTAATTTAAAGTCCAGAGGCACTGGTCAGACAAAAAGTGTCATAACATAGAGGGTGTGTGGAAATCATCGGCTTTCTAGCAGACAGACATTGGCCATATTTCCAGGGGATGCATAAGAAATACGCAGCAAATCTCTGATATGCAGTCAACTTATTATAAGCTGGACAAAGAGAGGAGAGAACCTCCGAAGAACCTTCAAAAAGCCGCCAGAGAACCAAAATACCTCATGATAACATGTACAAGACACCAAAACATCCTAAAGTTTAGACGTGTCGAATTTAAGTTTAGAAACTCCTAATAAAACAACATTGTCTGATTTCGCGGGGTTTATGCAACAACCTGAAAGGTAGATGAAGTCAAATCAAAGGCAAGTCTTCTTTTCCCTAGTAATTGTACTTGATTTTATTTTCTAGTAAGGCCCTCTAAAGGGTTTTCCAAAAGATGCCAGATTCTTTATGAAGTTAAGGATACGCATGTGAAGTGCAACATGTCATGTCCTGATTAACCCACCACATACCGGCCAGCGACACACCTTACCCCTCTGTTCAGATTATTGTGCTGTGGACCTGGCCAGTGGCCAGCAGAGACGGTCATCAAACAGTAATTAACTTGGCTAATGAGACAACTGTAAGTGCTGGGACCAAGGATGTGAGTCAAATGCATGCCTGAGGTAGGACCAGCCAGGTCCAGAAATGACAGACCTGTGGGTGACTGTTGCCACTGGTCCACAGCAAAAATTCACGGCAAAGTGGACCCGGTGTGCGAAATTAGCAGGAAGAAAGCGAACGGGCTGAGAGTAAAAATGGCGGAAAAGACAGAAGTGGATCCATGGATGGTTTCTTAAGATGTCGCTGAGAGTGCCGGCATGTCACACTGTCTTGTGGCTGAGTGAATTCTGTTTTGATAAGTATATTAAACAGTTTGTAGGCTCCTCATTTTCCTCGCTCTTTGGCTGGTGAGGCACGCTGCTCCCAGGAGACGAGAGCAGCGTAAAGAAAACAAACAATTAAGCATAAAGCAAGTAGGTGGAGACAACTCAGACACTTCTGGAGATGCTGCTACATTACACTAAGCACATTACACCTCCTCCCCGCCCAGCCCCGCCAAGCCCACCTCATCTAACCAACCGGCTGCTACAATACACTAAGCACATTACACCTCCACCCCCCCCAACCCCC
>JAODKN010000016.1:9160077-9170258 GCA_026774425.1 Petrocephalus zakoni | reverse complement strand
CCCTGCCGCGCAGAGCCCACCTCAACTCCCCCACCTGCTGCTACATTACACTAAGCCCATTACACCTCCTCCCCGCCCAGCCCCGCCCAGCCCACCTCATCTAACCAACCGGCTGCTACATTACACTAAGCACATTATCCTTGCATGGCATATTATTCTAATTTATTGTGTTTGTTTGTTTTACATGACAGCCCAAGGAAAATCCCTCGTATGTAACAGTGCTTGGAGGGTGTACCGTGTTTGCTTCAGTATTTGGAAAAGCAGTTGTGGTTGGGGCGGAGTGTAATAACAGAGATATAGGCATCGCCGGTGGATGCAAGGAGAGAAGTGCTGCAGTACTCCTTACGCTGCAGCCAGTCGCCTCATGAACTTTCCTTGTGTTACTTGTCGTCCAAGTTGTTTGCTGCACAGCAGAGGGAGAAATGAATCGATTTTATTCTAAATTATCTCGGGCCAGAATAAGTGTAGACAGACCGAACATCTCCGGTGATTTTATTTATTTATTTTTCTCAGTCGCTCAGCCAGACAGGCTGTTTTCCCAACAGGGCTGCGGGGTAATCTGAAGGTGATGCAACCTCATCTCCCGAAGATGATCTGACACCGATCCCACAGACCCTGCCATGATGTCTGAAAGCACTGCCACCCCCCCCCCCACAAATGCCAGGACACTGGGTCTATATTTACTGACAGAGAAATCACAGCTTCGTAGATATAATACCAGCCAGGGGTAACCGCAATTGCCGGCTCTCTTAAATACCTATTGTAAAAATGATGCTGTCCTTTTACGGTGTCCACAGTCATCTGGAACAGGTTCAATTAGACATTACTAAGAAATGATGACATATTACTAATGACCAGTTATCACAGCAGTGGCGGACTCAGGTCCGTAATAGGGAGGGGGCACCTTCCTCAAAACATGGGCGCTCGACACTGCTAGGAGGGCAGGCATTATGACACATTATTACATTCTCCTTCCCGAGAAGGCATACCTAAGTAAATTATTCATTTTTACCATCTGAGGGGTAGTCAATAGGGAACTAGGGGTTTCGTAGCCCCCCACCAGTGTATCTCCGGGGTCTTGGAAGTACAACTAAAAGTCTGTATCTTTTCTGACCAATCTAAGGAGACTCGTAGTTCAAGAGTAAATTGTTTAAGTAGCTCGTTTATACTATCAAATAGCCAGGTCTAATGAACTGAGAGCATTTAGGGCTAAATACAACACGGCGTAACGGGACGAACACTACGAAATAATGAAAAAATAATATTGGTGTTAAGAGTAAATAAATTCAAGAAGGTGATACAGTATGTTTACGTAACAGGTTTAGTATGATGAGGCGCCAAATATGCAGTCAACCGGCGAAAACCTGGTAGCGCTAAGCTAAGCTAATGCTAATGCTAAGGCCTGGGGCCCCAGGTGAGGACCAAAGCGGACATGCGCAGTGAGCTTCACAGTGCCGCGCGACTGCTCCGCCGAAGGAGAATAATAGTACGCCAGGCGAGTTTACTGCTCTCCACAGGCCAGCGGTCTGTGAAAGTTATTAAGATGCTTTACAGCTAATACACTGTTTGGAGATAAGTCATAACATCCTGAATTTACGCGCTGAAATCCTTGGCCGTGCCTCCTATGAAGTCAGGAGTATTGAGTCAACTCACTGGTTTAGAAACATGACCCAAAAAGTAAAGGAAAGCAAACAAGGCTACCCAAACAGTGTCAGCTGGAAAGGGGCTGCGTAATCCAGGCATTCTCCTCGGGGATTTTACATTGTAACACAGCGGCACAAATTAGCTGTTTGATTGCATCAGCTAGGCTCCATGTTTATCACATAATTTCAGCCCAAAATTTAATAAATGCTTCTGGGATGGCACGCAGACGAAATTGATATGAATTTTAAATGGATCAATGCATATTAAATCAAATAATACTGTAAAAAATTATAACAATGATTTGACACTTGCAAATGTTCAAGCAGCTTCAGAAATTTATTCCACAGATCTTAAAAAGCTAAATCATAAAAAACAAAACTATATTTAAAAAACATACATAAATACCATTAATAATGATTAATAAGTGATTTCAAACTGATTCAAATTTTTGAATAATTCATTTTATAGCCTATGTTTAGACACGCAAAGACAAGCTAAGAAAAAGCTGGATAAAACTAAGAAAAACTTAGGGTTGGAACTGTAAAGAATTTACCACCTTAATGAATTCTGACATGTTCCTTATTGGCGACGCGCAGCGCCCTCTCGCGGTCACGTATAATAACTCACTCCGGTGTCGCACATCCAACCCCAGCAATCCATTTATAAACAGGATATTTTGTTGAAGTGTTTTACGTGGTGTATTAATAGGTCCATCACTGGGCAAGACTAGCAGCCTCTGGCTGATCACACCAACAGAACCAACTACACAATGAGACAACAGGGGATCTTACGTTCTTGCCAACCTCGGCACTTGATGCCATTATAGACAATAAGATCCTGGACTCATAAAGCTATAGCTCTGGTTTCTGGGGTGTTCTCAGCCTGTGATGGCCATCTGCTGGGTAACTCCTGAGAGGAGCGGAGGATGGAGCCTGTCCATGCCTTCGGAGCTTCAACAACATGTCATCGCCTTCCACTTCTCAGCTGGGGTTAATGTGTTTAACGCACACACTGGGGATGCAAAAACTAACCCGTGGCAATGTAACCCCGGGAAACCGTTTGGTTATCCAACAAAGTGCTGGTGCAGTGGAACACACCGCCTCGTGAGTTTCGCGGAGTTTAATCCATGTGGGGAAAGAGAGGGTGTTATGTAAAGCACCCGATTTTGGACAAAACACCCTCTTTGTTCAAGCCCACAGGCAGGTGAAAACTCACCCGACAGCGATTTTTTACCTTTTTTTACTCTGAAAAATACCTACTGCTTAAGTGCAAATCGATAGCGACACTATATTTAGTGGCAGAGGCTGCGTGGACCTGCTAGCCATACCGCCTCATCACACACCTGGAGAGCGGGGATCTTCTGGGAAACCCATAATCACAAACATAACAGCAACAGCAAAGTGATCCTGAATTATTCAGACTCCTCTCAGCCCTGAAGGACGGGCAAAGGACAGCCCCAGGCAATGACCAGTGGCCATTAGTGCTTTGATAACATCGAGTATAATGGGATTCACCCGTGGCATGCTACCGTTCCTCTCCATTACTGCCAATTTATGACAATAGTGTGTAATGAGTGAAATGGCATTCCAGAAATAGCCACCTATTCCATACCATATGGCATTTAGCGAAGTGACACTATAAAGTATTTATAACAATGCACTGCCATATCTAAAAAAAAAACACATTTTCCAATATGTTTTGCACTTTATATTTATATAGTTTAGACTCAAATGTGATAAAGTAGGCTGTTAAAGTTCAGTTCAGTCGCAGAATGTAATATTGTGTTTGTATACAAAAAATGACTGCAAAAAGAGTGAGGTAAATAAAGGAGACACTCCATCTAGTGGCGATCAATAGGCACTGCATAAAAACCGTGTTCAATTAATTATGAAGGTAACTTTACAATGCATGCATGAGATCCCTCTTCCTCTCTCTGCTTCATCTGCACTGTAGACCAAGCACATTATACTACGAAACAATGTACAGCCCAGGGAATTGTGCCATTAACGCCTTGTAACCCACTTATCTTTCTGAGGTCTTATTTAAAGTCCAGTGTTTATTCTTTAGCAAAAGGACATTATCGCCCATCTGGAAGCTGGCCTACTGCCCATCGCTTCTTCTGTTCTGTATTCAGACAACAACATGCCTGCCCCACCCTGTCCTGTCTGGGTAAATGTACACAGCAAAAGCAGACTGACCAAACAGAAGGATTCACAGACCTCTGGTGCTTCAAAGACCTACTGCCGTCCGAGATTACATATGTATGGCCAAGCATCCAGCAGGGTGCATAGATGATCTTCTGTGGCTCCTGCAGTCTTTCTTATTCAACACCTCCAGCTCTATGCACTACCCATTCTATACAGTCACTATAATAAAGACGCCTGTACCTTTAACAAACAGGCCATTTGTTTTATAGTAAGCATAATGACTCCAGTATAGTAGGAGGACTGTAGAAGGTGGGCCTTTCATAATTCATTCTTAAAAAGAACAATATAAATAATCACGATCAACAACACAATAAATATTTGCTATTCTGCTCTGTGTTTGTAAGAGACACCTCACAGTACAGTCATTCACAGAAAGGCACACTGTCCTCCATAGTTCGTCCTGCACCGTCACAGCCACTAAACCCAGCCCCATCTTAGTAGCAGCTGGTATTTTATTAGTATTAGTGTTTTGCTATGAGATGACGAAATCCCCCCGAAAAGGAATAACGATGCCTGTCAGATCTGGTGGCTTTCAGCCAGCGGCCGCACGAGCCATGTGTGGACAAGCCCAGCCTGGTGTGGCTGCCCGCGGCAGCCGTGTTTATTACTAGCGGCACATTTCTGTCACTCACTGTCACTTTTCAGAAAGAAAGACTCTCTTTGGCAGACGGGGTGACACTCGTGTCCATCTGTGTCACGAGTCTATTAATATCCCGTGTGGCTCCGCCAGGCCCCACAGTGGTGCAGTCGCTCCTCAGCCTGCATTTCCATTTCGATGGAGAAGCTCACGCTCGCTGCCTTCAAGGTGCTCCCACTGATGTTCTCTGGGCGATCAACCCTACGAGTCCTCCACCATCGGGTTCGAAACCCGATCTGCCCCCAATGCGAACATGACCTCCGTGAGCGCTACTCAGTATGGAGCCAGCTGCAATTGTGACACAGCTATCTTCACATCCCATAATGTCACCTCCTTCTCTACCGTACCCGCGCGTCTTCACCAACGGTGACCTTGTGCGGTTTGCGTCAGTCTAGAGGGCAGCTTGCTGTTCTCTCGTGCGCTATGGACCCTGGATCTCTGCCTCAACACCACACAAAGGCAGATTTTATGGTCTGGTGCACTGAAATCTCTTCGTTGGTCTAATTTTGATGGCACTTTGCTACAGCATCTAATGATCGTGGATTCTAACCAAAATCGTTAAAATTAATTGGTATAAGAATTTGCTCCCTGGAGTGGCTTCCCTTTCACGCCTTCTCTTCCTATCCGTCCTGCTTAATCCATCTCACCCGAACTTCCTTCAAGGGACAACGCACCTCATCATCTGATCTGAGTCGACTTCTCCTCACTTTTCGATTTCGACCTCTCAGACTCCCAGGCCTCGGTGTACCCTTCATCCCCAGGGAGCCCATTCCTCCCATCAGGTGACCCGGTACCCTGGGCTCCACCGGTGTTACACCTGCCACCGTCCGGCCAGGGTGATGTCATGCACCTCAATGACATCCGCTGTCTGGGTGAAGCTTGTGATGTGGGTGTGGTGGGGTACTATTTTGAGCAGGTTAGTGCTCATTGTAACATACAGCCTGGTATATAGTGCTTAAGGACAATGATTCTATCTTGCCAGAGTCCTGTTGTAGCACTAGTGATCCTAAGGTACATACCCCAAGAAATACACTGCTGTATTAATAAGCATATATTCTAAGGTGCTTTGGAAAAAAGTATCACATAAACATGCTCATTTCATGAGACTCCTGGAGGTGACATATTGCTGTAGACCCTGCTCCGTGTACTTTTACTCCGCATTCTAAATACATCACCTGCCACCAGCAGGGGGTACACAATTTCTGATGTGCCACTCCTTAATTACAGCATTACAGTTCAGAACTGTTACAATTGAATTCTTTTACAAGACACAAATTTGTTACAAAAAAGTGTAACAAAGGGATTAAAATGCATGCATTATTAAAATAGATATGCATATGTAATTTACCGCACTTTACACTCCATCAGCGGATACCCCTATCACTTTGTGTTGAACCTTTTATCATATTCAGAAGAAAATCCATTTATGTTACTGTCATTAAGCTCTCAGTTGGCTCTTAAATAATTCAAATTAAAAAAGAGTTATTAAACTAACTGAATGACCTGCCAGATGTGGGCCATTATGGGGCATTAAAACAGGAGCACACTTCGAATTAATGCAGATTCCACATGCTTCCTGTCTGACGGTGACGTCACCCTTACGACGGCCGCCGCTCCCATGTGACAGCACCACTGAAGCACTGCGCTCCATTTCCACCTGGTGCTTTTACTGCTAAGTGCCTCCGCATTGGCCGGAGGTAGCCGCTCAATTAGCTGAGGCTGTTTGTCAAGCAAATTATTAAAATGCATAAAAAAACAACAACAAACAAAACAGCCCCTTGTTAAAAGCAGTAGAGCAGAAGATGGCACTGGATGGATTCTGAGAGATCCTTTTCAGCAGATAGAGCAGGAAGAGGCTTGCGGGGCAGTAAGGTTATCTGAAGTCAGGAAGTAAGCAATTACCCTAGAAGAATGATAGCTTTTAGGCAACGACAGAAGAAACATCAGCTCCTGTGGATACCATAGCAGTGCCCCTAAGCTTAAAATGACACCTTTTGTACCTCACATCTCAGATATGGGCCTCCAAGATTGCAGAGCTTGGGGCTATTGTCTCTTTGCTCTGACGCTGGATTTGGACATTTCTCTCTGGACCCCAACGTCCCGTTGAATTGACTCCCAGGTGTAGATGATTTGAACAAAGAATCACGGGAGCAAATGGATGACTTGCTTTTTCTATTTAGATCATTTCTATTTTTCTATTTAGTCATTCATCTCTATTCACTGGAGACAGATGGATAACCCAGTACTCTCAGTATGGCACAGCTAGGAACCCCGGGTACTTCAGCACCAGGTATCTTGCTTCTCGGAAAAAAAACATTCCTGTCACAGTTGTGATGGAAACAGCCACCTGGGGGAACAACTGAATGCTCTGGATTTGGGCCTTTTTTGGCAAAATTACAGGAAAAACAGACAAAACACAGCCAAGGTGATGTTACTAATGAAAAACGCTAAATGCTCTGCCACCCCTATGTGACTGTTACAGTGGGAGGCATGCTACTGATAAGTCCTGATCTGACCTGATAATTAAACGAGGCTCCGATTGGACCCTCAGGAGCGATCCCAGTAAACGGGGGGTCTCCGTGAGACCGAGTGACATGTGGCTGCACGGAAGACGGCCTCGCACTGCGGACTGCGAGACTCCCGCTTCAGAAATAAGCAGCTCGGCAAGCTAAAATAAAAACTGCACTCGGCAGGATGTTCCTGCGTGTTCCTGCGTGTTCCTGCGCCAGGATGGCGGCTCTGCTGCTGCACCCTTTGGGAAGAGAGAGCGAGAGACGGACAGACAGAGGAAGGTGGAGAGTGGAGCTGAAATGTGCACGGCTAGATGGGACAGGCACGGCTATGCAATGGACGTTACAAGTTACGTAGCACCTTGGTGTCATCCGACAGTCATGGAAGTCCCAGTTATGCACGCGAGAACACGATATCCCAAGTGACTTTCATTTTGAAATCATTGTCTTTAATGCTCGCTTCGGTCGTGGGCTAGCTACATTCTTATTTAATTAAAATCCTTTCTGTATATGACAGCACCTTAACTTGAAAGTTGCAGCTAGCATCCCAAGTTCATGGCAAAAGGAAGAGCAGGGACAGAAGAGGTCCCACGTTAGGGGGAATTTAAAAACTGACGCAAAACGTCGTACGGTCTGAAATGAGGACAGCCAGCAAACCACCCGACAGTCTAATTTGCCAGATTGCGCGTTATTAATTTCCCATCACAATTCATGCCCCATGAAAGTCCAAAGTCCAATTAAGGATCACTCGCGGGAGCTCCAATACTCACAGGCCTCATTGCGCGAGAGTTCAAATCCACAAATTTCATTGGCTTCCTTCTACCCTGTGCTTACAACCAATCAGACATTAACATAATATCAGCACATATTTGGGAAATGTGTGGATTTGAACTCTTAGGTAATGAGGCCTATGAGTGTAGAAGCTCCCGTGGGTGATTTAACCATACGTGGTCCTAAAAGCCAAAGGCTTTTCACGAGTCCTTCTAAGTTACATTGACCATGAACAATGGTACAATACCAGAGGGTCTCAGTGGGACCCAGATGGATTTAAATAGCTTCACTGTGCCTCACTTGCCTGGTAATTAAAGTTATGCTGTGTTTAAGCTCAAATTAAAAGTTACTATCTTTGTGCAACCAAACCAGTTGTGGTAACTTCCTTCAGGTATTTGGGTTTTTTAGCCCACAGGCACAAGGGGACATTCATAAGCACATACAAATTAAAATTAAGTGCAATAGGGAATGGAACACAGTGTGCTACCAAAACAGCCAGAAGACATCTCATTGAGTGACGATATCACACATGAAAAGGGACATCAGACTGTCTGGATTTAGTTACCACCCACAACGATGAATAAATATAACGGTTTCCAGTTTGTCATGACATGAACGTGAGGTGCTGCAAAATATTAGTGAACCAAGTGCCAAAAAATGCATTCAGAGACTCTGCTTCAGAATGTAATACACCCAAAGAACAGCCAGGAAAATCAATGAGGCCTGTGAATTCATTCAAAACTAAAAATGCTCTACAGAAAACAAATATCCAACTGCCAATATTACTGGTGTTTCGCTCTGTTAAAAGCTGAAATCTCTTATCCCTGAAAATAATTAGAGTAAACAAAAAAGCTTGAAGTTCAATCCACAACATAAGAAGCCATTTATTAAGGTTGCTAAGTAAGCTGATGGGCAGATGATAAGCACAGCACCTCTTTAATTTCATTAGTAAGAAAAGAAAACATTTTAAAAGCCAGCCTATCAAAAATGTGACATCAGCCACAAACCTTTCTGTCACCAGATTATTCCATCAACATGCTCCCCCGGCAGCGAGGAGCAGCAGCACTGCGGGGGATCAGATTCGGCAGGGGAGCCGACTTCAGCCTATGAGAGAAATCAGTGTAGACGCCGCGGCCGTCTTCCGCGGCTATATGCCCGCCTCCGGGTCCCGGCCAGAATAGCTCAGACAAGAGAGACTCAACAAGTGGCAGGTCTGAGGATCAGGGCATCAGAGCTGGGTCAGAGCCCAGCCAGTGCAGAACCCCATTGCAGTCTCCAACGCGCACATTACCACTGGTGTCAACATGCTCCTGTATGACCTGCTCCCTGCACCTTTGGCCCCCGGGCATACAGTCTTACACGTACAAGACATGATTTCCACTAAAAGGCCGTTTGACGCCAGATTTATATAAATAGGAGAGGATGGGTTTGTGCTTTTAAGTTAGGGTTAGGGTTAGTGGTTGAACAGCTAACCTGCTTATTCAAGTCTTTTTATGATTAATTCATAACACTCTGATAGAAGAGGATTAAAATGGGAATCAGGCCCAAAACACACACAAAGAATACCACTAAACGTAATCATCCAGCAGGTACTATATAATATCTCTAAAATATATTTCTTAGTTACGTTACGTAATTAAAGTTAAAAAGACTCCATAGTTCTTGTACTGTTATCCATTAAGAACTTAATTTCATGAGTAACACAGGTGAAAATAATAATTCATTTTCATGAATAAAGGATTCACTGACAAATTAAAATCAAATTCTGATTCAGTCAAGTTTGAAATGAGAAGTAACACCACAGATCCATAGTATCCAGCCTCCTGTTCGTAGCAAAATACCACATAGTGCACAGCGAAGACCACAGTAAGTTCTAAATGCCTTTCGCCCTTACCGTCATAGCTTGCCTCTAATAGCCCGAACTGCTCCAGAACCTTGACGAAAAGTACGACCACCACCAGCACTGCAATCATCTCGAGCCCCTCCAAGTTCATGGCGAGTCAAGTCATGGTAGTTAGCACGGTCACAAAGAAGCGGGGGCGTTCGCTTGCTCTTGGAGAAGCCATTGAGCTATGAAGGCAACATCTCAGTCCGGAACAGAAGAGAGAGAGCGTGAGAGAGAGAGGGGGGTGGAGATAGGAGAGGGGGGGGGGGAGAGTCCGCTGTTACGAGGAGCACAGGCCAGGGGCGACAGGCGGACGAACCTGGGGACCGTCAGGATTATCTGTCGCTTTCTTATCTCGGAACCACAGAAAGGTTGCCATGCTGTGAGAAGCTGGGCTATTCACCTTTCAGGGTCACAAAAGGGCTGTGACCACAAGGCCGCCTCCCCCCAACACCGGAGGCGAAAGCATCACACCGCAAGGGGCGGCCAGGGGACTGGGGACACACTTCCTCCGCCTGCACTGCTCT
>JAODKN010000016.1:9057044-9067582 GCA_026774425.1 Petrocephalus zakoni | reverse complement strand
CCCCCATTCATTTTTATATCCCTTTTTAGTAGATATAAATTGGAATTGCTGGGTCACTTTACTTTTGGAGTTTTCATTAGCTCGCAGTACGTTCGCATTCTCTGCCGGGTGACGCGTTAGAAGAGAAGGCATCTAAGTTGCTGTTATGGTAAGCTAATGTAACAAAGTTTTAAGCAACAGCAGACTGGCCACCAGTTACGTCAATCAAGCGGCGGATGCCAATGATTGGCTAACGTCTAAAACATTTTTTAATGTAGCGCGATCTACCCGCCCTACCGGTCTATCGCGATCGACGTGTTGGGCACCCCTGCTGTACGCAATAAGATGGTTAATTATAAGGAAACAGGCCGACATTACAGTTTCACAACACAGTCTGTGGATACAGAGCGTGGCCCGGGATAAAGCAGTAAGTCTCTGTCTGCCTGCAGCTTTAAACTGGAAGTGCCTAATTAACCCTCGGTAAACAACATTAATGTGATTTATGAACCTCTTCATCGCAACGAAAACACGAATTTATTACAGCACCCTTTGAGCAAAAGCCGTTATCCAAAAAAAATTGAAAAAGCAAGAACACGTACGCTACATTATAAATCAAAAGATAACTTCTCAGAGGCTGTGCTGTGCCTGGAGTCTTTCTGGGGAGAATCCCTTCAAGTAGGTCCCCCAGTATCAGTGACAGTGTAAAGCCTAAACCCTCTGTAGTGTTCCCAGGTAGGACTGAGCGCCGGATATCAGACAGCTCACCTTATCAAAAACAGAACTCGAAAAAGCCTGTCTTGACATAACATACGGAACACGCTGTGCAGACTTTTGATTAAAAGGAAGAAGAGGCAACAGAATATGGCAAAAGAGCTACAATAATTACGAGAAAATGTTCCGGGTGCATGTGAGGGTCTAAAGACAGTTTAAGCATTGTAGATTCTAGTGGGTTGGCTCAAAGACACATCAGAGACACAGAAGACCTGAGAGCATCAGCCGGTTTCGGCTGAATCAAAATGCCGCACTAAACGCTTATCGTGTGGCTCCCGTCCATCTGAACAGATGCCTATTAAGTACTGCGGATATGCACTGTTTTTAGAAGCAAGACAAAAGCCACACAGAAAGCACACTGGTGGGACCTGGGTGGCGAGCAGCTGATCTGGGTGGAAGGATTTCCGGCAGCTCCGGGTCTGCTCCCAGTCACGGCGAAATGAAACACATTACGCTGGCCTCAGGAACAATCAGTTCCACTGGAAAGGTAGCGGCCAAATCCCCTTCATCACACACACACACACACACACTGGTGGGTGAATTAAGTCACATTCTGAAGGAGTGGTGCTCTGTCGAAGACACAGACAGCAGTGATTTTAGAAGGCAGGCGAGATTTAAATATATATATATATATATGTTTCGTGCTCAGCAGATGCCGGAGCATAAGGCTGTATAAATGCATCTTCCTGAAAGAGGGGTCAACAGGAAATGAGCTGTACCTGGACCTCAGTCAACACTGACACCTGCTGGCTGCTGATCACCTGTTATTATTATTATTATTATTATTATTATTATTATTATTATTATTATTATACATCCTTTAACTACTTATTTCAGTCAGAGTTACCAGGAAGCCAGTAGTCAATCACAGGCATAAGAGTGGGATACGCTCCTTATGAGACGCCAATGCATACATACATACATGCATACACCCACAGAAGCAGTCATACTTAGACCAATTAGAGACGCCAATTAGCGGCATGTTTTTGGAGTGTAGGGGAAAACCCACGTATGACAGGCAGAACATATAAACCCCACACACATAAGCAACAGAAGTAGGATTTGCCCCCCCCCAAGAAAAAGAGGCAACCATAGTACCGTAATATAATATAATATAATAAGCAGAATGCCCTTAAGCAGATAACACCGCTTCAGATTCTGCTTTTCAGACAGCTCGGCTTAGACTGTACCCTGTGCACCTCAAACTGGGCGGTCCAGGTGTAGGTACAGCACTAATCAAATACAGCAAAATTAAATTAAATAATAAATGAAAAAGACTGCAAAGTCAGAGATCCCTCCCACTTTTCCACAGTTTTGGGGAGACGCAAACGAACCGCGACAACATCATTTTAATGCTTGTTCTATTTTTAGCTTAATTTACCGCATAGTGGCTTTAGTTGGGTTTTCATGCACCTGCTTCTTCCAATTAAGACTTTTAAAACGGAATAATAATAATAATAAAAAAAACCTTCTGCATTAAAGGCTGAATACACATGACAAAGAGTCAGATCACAAAGCAGCGAGCACCTGCCAAAACCGTGTCCTATTTAATAATTAAGAGAAACCCACTTTCCACTCCCACCTGCTGTGTTACCGGGACTCCAAACTGCTGACCCTGCCTGTACCGCTGCATAACACAGAGTCCCAGAACATGCCGTTTTATTAAATGGATCTTGACGTACAGTACCCTGATTTTCATGCTCAAGTCAGATACAAATACTTCCTGCCGTTTGCCCAAGTATAGATTATTATTATTAATAATAATAATAGTTTATTACACAGAGAAGCAAAGTTGTCACCCCTTTTTGAAATTATATCAGCATTTCAACAATGTTGCAAATTGTTGCCAGCGCCGACCTTCAACCTCGAAGCTAATAAAGACGCATTTTACAAGCCGGCCAGTACCTGCGTAACTTTGCGCGACCGAAAGGAAGCGCCTGGACCAAGTTGAGAGCCGCGGCGATGTGGCCGCCAGCGCGCCGGTCCGATGCGGGAGCGAGGCGCCCTTCGAGGGAAGCGCCTTTATACCGGCAGGACAAACTGTTTGGCTTCATCCGAATAACAAACTGATGTTTTGCGACGAGAAGGCAAAAGTATTCAAGTGACTCCATGCAGCACCAAAAAAAAAAAAAACTTCCCATGCATTTTCAAAACGCCATGCTTCCAGTCAAACCAGCACTATTCCCGCACTCCCAGTTCCCAGGTAATAAGCAGATGGCCAGCGCGCATAACGCACGGCACCCAAAGCAAACCCGCATGCTTTCCATCGTCCTACCGCCTGCAGAACCGCTCCGATCCGCCCGGCCGGCCACCTTTTCCACCCTTTCGGGCTCCATCCTAAAGATATTTTTCGCCCGTTTTCCGTCGCCTTCGCTCGGCAGCCTGCCCGGAGTCACCGCGGCGATCCGCCTTCAGCGTGCGGCGGCTGTGAGCGAGCGACAGCAAGGGTCGCGGTGGATGGGGGAGGAGGGGAGCAGAGACGGGGGTGTCACTCTGACCTGAACGTACATCACGCCTATCGGATATTTCAATCTGAAACGGCAATAAAGAAAGCATCACTTCAATATATGAATAATCGTAAATTGAACTCGCCTGCATTCTGCAACAATACATGAAACTTACTGCAAATTAAACGTCATTTAAGAAACATGTTTCCGAATGCCGGCTTTGCTTAGTAGATCGTTTCATATTCGTTTAAGAGTCGAACTAAAACTTTGCTCCATTAGATTGTCACTCTAAGCTTCTGTGAGTTACTATTTGGGTAAGTAAATCTCCCAGTGACATTTACATCCCATCACACAATAAGCACGGCTCGCTAACAGAGTTCTATAAAGTGTCGATTGCGCATCAGGGGTAAATTCTGCTATGTTGGGCGCATATTTCCTCAGTATTAAAATGGGCTTAAGTGACATTATTGTGAGGGGCGGAATTTCAGCAGCTGTGCTTTTGTCTTTTACCAAAATATTATTTTCGTGCCCAGGGAGCTGAGTCAGTGGTAACTGAACACTCATAGTTAACCGGTCTTTTGAATAACCGCACATTTAATGCACAAACGAACAAGAAAATCATGGAAAAAACATTGAACTGCGAAAAATTCATTCATTAAGGTGTGCTCTCTTTAAATAAGTAATTGCAGACCCCTGGAAGCACTGGATAGGAACGCTGTGGACAGGATGCCGGCCCATTGCAGGACAGACACCACAGAGAGCTACTAGAGACACCAGTTCACCCAAATGCATGCTTCTGGGCTGCAGGATGAAATATGCACAACACAGCGCAAACAAACTCCAGACACACAAGATAAGGATTCGAACCAAGAACCCTGCAGGTGGGAGATTACAGTAGGCTTGCAGCTCTCTGCTCTAAGTTTATAGTGTTTCTGATATTTATGAAGAATTAAACTGCAAAATACTGAAGGTCCACATACAACTGAAATTACAACTACAACCTGCCCTCAGAGCGCTGAGCTTTATGAGTCAAATGAAATAGCTCACAATCAAATGAAATAGCTCACAATCAAAACACAATCATTTCTTTCATTCAAACAGCATTGTTGTAGGTAAACAAATTTTGCAGCTTTGGGGAATTTTTACTTGTTTTGCTTCCTGTATGTAGACTTTTTAAAAACGATATTATACATGAAGCAAAACTGTTCTGCACGACTGACATGAGCAGACAAAGATTCATTTGTGTTCTTCCTGTGGAGTCGATATACTAAAGTACCTTTAACTGGCAAGATTTCCATTACCGTGAATAATATTCCTAGATTTACTAGGAATCTAATGTTCACTTCATTTAAGTCCACACAAGGACGAGTTAACATGAAGCAAAATCCAATTCATTCACACTTCTGACACAAAAGTCTATCTTAAAACATCCAGCTGTCATCCTTAAACACTTGTCCCGTTCAGGGTCTTGGGGGGTCCAGAGCCTATCACAGAAGCTACTGGCACAAGGCAGGGAACAACTCAGGATAGGGCACCAGCCCATTGCAGAGCGCACACATGCACTCCTATGGGCAATCTGATAACTTCAATTAACCTCAGGATGTTTTTAGACTATGGGGGGAATCTGGATTACCCAGAGGAAAGCTCAGGACAGCATGGGAAGAACATGCAAACTCAACACAGGGATACCTGGGAGACGTGAACGCTGGTGCCAGACATGCGAGGCGATAGTGCTAATCACAGCACCACCATGCTCATTACATCATGCCTTATCAAATTATCTAGGTAATCCTAGCTAATTCAACCCCAAATTTCAAGGCCTGGCAGAAAAATGCACATTTGTAAGCAGAGGTGTCAATTTCAGGTCCAGAAAGTAAAAATCCAGACCATGATTTTGTTTCAACCAACTAGTTGAGCACTCTGTGACTGTGACTCTTTATGCTCAACTGATTGGTTGAAACAAAATCGTGGTCTGGATTTTTACTTTCTGGACCTGAAATTGACATGGCTGTTTGTAAGTAATTTTTAAGGACACAAGCTGAACTAAGATTGCACGTTCTAGTTTTATTGATGAAATTTACCAAGAAATTTGCACAAAGTGTGATCAAGATCACCTCATTCTCTATGTCTCACCAGGTAAAGCCTACACAGACTAGGGACCAGTATTATCTAATTAGTGGCATGATGTCAGCACATAAACCTAAATATATCTTAGTCTACTTTAAATATATAATAGACAATGTAAAGATTTCAGAACTTTTCCTGTTAAATCGGGAAATAGCAGATTTAAATGCCATGTTGCAAGGAAAACACATTGATTGAAAGAGTACAGCTGATTATTTTAAAATTAGTGCAATTAATGGAGGGAAACAGGTTGGAATTAAAAATCAGCAGAGGGAAACAGTTTTCAATGGAGGCAAATCGTCTAGGGGACATGGCTTGGCATTTCAGACTCATTTCCCTGTGCACAATGGCACATCCCACAAACCCCCATTTATTACTCTGCATAACATAAGACTGATGTATTCTTCCAGGTAAACGTTTAACAGCGATTCAGCTGAGACGGTCAGGCCTCCACAATATAATATATACATCGCCACACACACATCATATGTAAACAGGACTGCCGAAAAAAAAAGTATATGTTAGACGATGAAACTGAAACACCAGGTTTTAGGCCACAGTAATTTATCAGTATGGTGTAAGGCAGGGGTGTGCAATCTTACCCACAAAGGGCCTGTGTGTATGCAGGTTTTTGGGATAACCTCTAGGTCAGCTGTTCAAACCCAGGTGTGAGGAATTTTCAGCCAATCAGTCCTCTAGTAGCCTAATTAGGGAGTTGCAGCGAAAACCTGCACACACAGCAGCCCTTTCTGCCCACCCCAGGTGTAGGGCCTCCTTTCGCTGCCATTACGGCATCAATTTGTCTTGGCAATGACAGATACGAGTCCTGCACAGTGGCCAGAGGGATTCTGAGCCATTCCAGTTGCAGAACAGCGGCCTGGTCACTGCGTGATGCTGGTGGAGAAAAACGTTTCCCAACTCGCTCCTCCAAAACACCCCAAAGTGGCACATTGGAGATGGTTGACTTTATTTTCATCTCCACACTGTAGCCCCTCCCCGATTTGGGAAAGACAGTGAAGGTGGACTCAGAGAACAATACGTTTCACAGCCTGAAACCGACGTTTGACATCAGCAGGAGTGATCAAAGGTTTGGCTACTGTAGCCGACCATGAATGTTGACCCTGTGGAGCTCCCACTGAACAGTTTTAGTGGAAACAGGAGTCAAGGTGCACATTTAATTCCGCAATGAGTTGGGCAGCTGTGGTTTTACGGTTTTTGGATGCAATTAGAGTTAGTGCCCGGACATCCCTTTCAGACAGCTTTCTCTTGTGTCCACGGTTACTCCTCTTGGATGGTGTCTACCAAAAATTCCCTGGATACTGTGGCTCTCGATGAACCAGGAAGACTTGCTGTCCTGGTGAGAGATGCACAGCAATAATCTGTCCTCTTCTGAACTCTGTCTCCCATTATGTCGTGTGGATTGCAATATTTTATGTTCAGCTGTGATATTACTCTGACCTTACTGATAGAATGTGCAGTATAGGGCATAGGTGTGAAAACTCAAACACCAGTTTGGCCAGTGTTTCAGCTTCATTGTCCAACCCCTGAGTATACCCATATGCTACATTCAGTGTCCTCTTGGTGAGTGCTACAGGTTTATAGATAGACATTTATCGCAAAGGATAAAAAACCAGAATAATGCTTCCAAATTTTATTTCTAATTCAGCAGCAAACTAATCTTTTTTCACATGTACTGATTCATAATTAAGGTAATATCTGTAGTGATTATTAAATGGACCCTGAATGTAGGGTTCTGACAGACAAATCCTGAGAGAAACAGCTCCAAAGCAGCTTGGCTGTGTCGATGGTCACGTGGACAGGGAAAAAATGGGTTCAGCGTCTAGAGCAGGGGGCGGGTAATTTTATCCAGAAAGGGCCACTGTGTGTGCAGGTTTTCACTGCAACTCCCCAATTAGATTCCCAATTAGAGGACTGATTGGCTGAAGAGTCATCACACCTGGGTTTGAACAGCTGACGTAAAGATTATCCCAAAAACCTGCACACACACCGGCCCTTTGCAGATAAGATTGGCCACCCCTGGCCTAGAGTTAAAGTACAGTGCTTCCAGGTCCCACCTGCAGGGACACACTGATGCTAGGTATGGCAAAGACATTAATTCAGGCGGCTTTGGTGAATCAAATCTCCAGCGCGCAGACTTCAGAGTCGGCTGGTATCACTCCCTCTCTCGCCCTCCTTTTCCCCCCGGCCTCTGACTGTCTGAGCAGGGAACATAGCTCTACTTTGCTGGTTGGCAAGAGGGGGGAGCTACATCTGAGCTGTCATGCTTGATAAGTTTAAAGAGTTAGACCTCAGCACAACACAGGTGAAATAGGATTGGTTACACTACTGTATTGTCATTGGTCAAAACCCGTAGCCCTTTTATAATAGGACTGACTATACAGACGAAATGATCTGTTTGGTTGTTTTATGATTTTATTATTTTGTCTGTTGGGTTTCATATATGGTCCTAATAGCCAGTTGCTTTATTTATGTTCACCAAGTGACTCCACACACGGAAACGGCTGAATGCCCCGCCCAGCCTTCATTCTGGAAGGTGTCGACACATTCCTGCTCGTGAGTCATACTTACAGCACCACTATGTAATGCAGAGCCTGCGTGGCTATTGGGGGACTTGGACGGGACACTTTATTTAGAAGCCTTTGACGAGGGACAGAAAATGGGAAACGAGACAAGCAGTCCGAATTTAAACTCTAAAAGTGGACAAAAGAACAGAGACCTGGGTAGTTTCCCAGGCTCTCCCCAGGGGATCCGTCTCGGTGGCAAATCTCTGGAGATCTGAGAAGTGCAATATATAAACATCAAGGTGGCTATAAACCCTTCCAAAGCTGTATCGCATATTTCTTCGTCGCAGGCAAAGTAACTCCAGAGAGGTGCCTCAGAATATGAGAAGTAAGACGGCATCAGCGACCCGCTGTGCCAGAATGTGCCGGAACGTCCCAGAAGACGACCCGCGGTGCGGGGAGCCCTGTGCTGCAGATGGCTGGGTGGCGTTAGCGTCGGTCTGCCCGGGCCACGGCGGTGAGCCACCATCTGGAGGAGAATGACGGACGGCCACTGAGTAATGACACCAACCTTCCCTGTGAAGCGCCGTAGGGTGGCATGCAGGCCACGGACGCCACTGAAGAACTTCTAAAACTCAACCCACTGATAACAATTACAGTAACACAATACCAAAAAACTGATACATTCAACAATGCAAACATTTACTCCGACAGGAAAAAGCTGTCAGATTGTCCCCGTTTAACAAAAATACAGCATATATACTGCAAACAATGCAACATATAAAGGGCAGCTTTTCAGAAAGTACAAAGCCCCGTTCCAGATCTGCCTTAGGCAAACATAACTTCAAAAACCTAACACGGCTATAATCTTACTAATCACACAATGTCATAAAATGGCAGAATTATGAAAGCAGTTTTCTCTACAGTAATATCACAAATCAATACTACTTCCCAGCAGCTAGTCAGGTTGAGGTCTGTATAAAGACCTGCACTATACAGGAGACAACCCCACGTTGTCACGGATTAGTCACGCGTGTCCGGCTTTTTAAAAATAGAAACAATTTAATACGGAATTTGCAGATTTTCCAAAACAACTACACAGCAGGGTCTAGGGAACCACACACCTGTTCTGCATCAAGCTCATGCTTTGGTCGACTCTGGGCCAGCGGCCATTGCTTAGAACGCCTCCGCCTCACAGAGCCATCTGCACAGGCCCATAGCTCGGCAACACCATCTATCATATTTCCAATCAATCAGCCCTAACACCCATGCACATTATGCACATTGAACAGACATAAACAGAACCTATCCTATCCTATGGCAACATCGCCAAAATACCCACGATGCATTGCCTGATTAAACCTGAACCTCTCAGCAGGTCATTATTGGCCATCTGCCTTGGCATCTACTGATGTGAAGGTATTTCATCTACACTAGAATGATGCAATTAAATTTCACTGAATTGCCTGGAATCACAAAAGGCACAGAGACAAGACCACCGAGGTTCCCCAGAAGACCTGCCGCTCTGCAGACACCTGGCTGATAGTCTACTGTGCTTTCAGAAGAAAAAAATGGTACCATCTGCAAGTCCTGAAAGCCTTCTGTTTAGAAAAACACAATGTCTCACTGGGATGTAACTTGCTAACATACACAGCAGATCAATCCAATGTGTAGTCAGCCCAAAAATAATAATAATAATAATAATAATAATAATAATAATAATAATCAAGGCTAGAGAAGCATTTTAACACATATAAATCTTTAATGTTTGGGGAAAAAAGTGCCTGGTTGCACCATAAATCCCCTGGGAAGGGGTTAGGCGGAGTGGTTTGGATGGCAGCCCATTCCTAAGTCCCATTTTTAGGTTCCAAGTGTCCCGCAGTACCTTGGACCACACTGCCATGTGGTTTCCAACTGTCCCCAGGATGCAGCAACTTGAGATAGTCACGGTGTACTAATGGGCCACCTGAGAATCGCATCCGCCAGAATGACGCAGCAGGGACAGGAAGTGATGTCACACAAGTGCCTATAAACAAAACAGGGGCCCCTCCTGCATCTTTAATTGGACGCACAACTCAACACCCACTCACATGAATGAGAACCGTAATAAGCTAGAGACACTGATGTTCTGTGATCTAGTTACCTCTAGAGATCTGCGATAGTGAACAATGGAGTGTGTGAGAAGGCGAAGAGCGACTTAAATATGGACGGAAGAATCTGAATTTGTTTCTCAATTCGTTGCGATGCAGAATAAATAAGATATCGGACTGCAATACTAACTGGACGCTTTTTAAATCCACGTTCTGGCGTGACGCGTCACGTTTCTCCCTGCGGCCCCCCTCAGAATCACCCAGAAATGTTAAAGCTGCTGGCAAATATGCTAACCGCTCAGTAAAACAACTCACTATGAAAGCATCTACTGTAAATTCCAAACGTCCTGATACAGACATACTTACCTGGCAGGGGAGATACCATGATCACGAAGGTGGTTCACCCAGAGTGAGGCTCAGACATTGCACTGCGGCTGTGCTGACCTCTGCGAATTCCCCAAATGTGGGAATCTCAACTGCATAATTTCTGGTAGTGGGGGACTGCGTTCACGCTCTCCCCTGATTCTTTTTTCTCTAAACCAGACCACTAGACAGGACTAATCATCTCCGTATTCTTATGGACACTTATGGACACTATTCATCTG
>JAODKN010000016.1:9042207-9056944 GCA_026774425.1 Petrocephalus zakoni | reverse complement strand
GAAGTATAAAACCGGACAGCGGAAGTAGCGGTCTGTCATGGCAGCCTACGTACGCTCTTACGGAAACTCGTGGATAGATAAGTTATTATACTTCTTATATATATATATATATTTTTTGGAAATCTTTTTTTATATTTTATTCTATTTTCTTATGTTTCACCAAAACTTGCCCTTATTTTATTTTATTCCACTGTTTATTTCTTGTTAGTTTTTTTTTTTTTAAGGTCACGGGCGGTCATACAAGCATTTCACTACATATAGTACTGTGTATGACTATGTACGTTTGTATGTAAATTTGAATTTGAGACAGGCAAAAAGTCGTCTGCAGGATAAGAGAGTACTTTAAAAAATACTCCAGTCCTTCAGCAGACGCCGGCGTGTCCCTCCAGCGGAAATGACGCAGGGCTGCCAACTCACACTTTCAAACTCTCAGGCTCACACAAGAAATCTTACGGCAAATCTATATTGTTCCATTATGAACTTATATACAGTAAATAGGTATATAAAATTAGCTACATCAAATGCGTTTCATGCGTTTGTTGAGGTGGTTTGCAAACCCTACAGCTATTTACAAGGTAATGAAACCGTTACATACATGGAAATGCATGTGCATGTGTGTGCAGGACAGTTTCGGATTGAAAATCTCACACCAGCCAGCTGACCAAACTTGGCCCCCCCGGTGGCACTGAAACAGCCCGCAATTCTCTGTGTGCATCAGTTGATCCCTGAAGCAAATTGCACACGGTGGCCTTTTAGAAAAGTTTTTCGAGAAATGACTCGCATTTATCATACATTCATGGGAGAAACAGCTTTCATAAAACGGAGGCAGCATCGGTGACAAAGCTAATATTACGAGTGGTGAAATCTGAAATGGCTCAGCCGATGGTCAAATCGTCACAAGTTCCTCAGTGGTCACCACATCACGCACAGAAACTAACACGCATGGTTTTAGTTGCTAAACTGATGGTTTTGTGCCCACCTAGTGCTTGTTTTGTATGTTTCCGGTAATGCTCTCCCCAATTCTCTACATTCAGTACTATTGCTGTACCAATGCCAGATTTACCCGGCAGTCACTAACATATTTACTATTGAGAGCTTTTTGTAGGTCCTGGGGATTGGAGGTGGTCAGGGGTTTAAACTCCAGGATGGAGGTATGAACATCGGACACTTTAAAAGTTTAAAGGCTTCATACGGTGCAATGTTCTCAGGCCAAGTGGCTGTTTTCGGAACAGAAAACCCAGCACTCAGAAAGGCTTCCCTGTCCAGTGAAAGGCCCGGGAATCTTCGTCGCCTATTCAATGCTGTCAGGGTTATATTACGTGACCTCTGGCTAAACATTCACTGTGACTTAATCAAGAGTTACAGTCCAATATGCCCATGACGGCTGGACCGTAGATCCTCGTCCCAAAGGAATCCGCATTAAATTTATCATTAGGGCAAAGAAAATGGGTATTATTTCTGTCTTGCCTGAGTTCTTATCTGTAATTGTCATCCACCATTTTGAGCATTTAAAATGGTTTATGCCGTAATGAATTATTACTGGACGACCTTCGGGAAAGTGAGGAGAAAGTACAGACACGCTGACGGTGGCTTCGCTGAAAAACGCTTTAGCTCACTGGTGCCACCTACAGCCTGATACTGGAATCTTTCATTAGGCCTATTTCGAAAACACAAAGAAATTAATTGACATGAAGGCCAGGCAGTGAAAGTATTAATTTGGCTGACAAACCTGTGATAGAAATGACAGGGAGGGAAGAAAATCGGACAACGGGTTGGGAGCCGCCACTGCAGCTTATGGGAGACAGGCTCCATGTGGGGACACCCAGCTGCCATTGCACCCACAGCCCTAAGTCAGCCTGCGGCCAGAGGCGGGCGATGGCAGAGGCCCCCGAGGAACAACCAGCTCCGACGACAGCAGCTCATAGCTCCCTGACAGGTGTCATCACGGAGCGAAGCACCAAGCGTCCCCTCCCTGCGATTCACCCGCAGGGGAGAGCACTGTGTGACAGTTTCAGGAAAGGCCATTACCACCCCATCCCTCAAACATGCCAATTCCCTCACCAGAGAGAGACCGCCCCAGACTCCCACGCCCCCTACTGGAGACAAGCTTAATGTATGACAGCCCAGACTCCACGGCCAAGCACTAAACTGACAGGGCCAGGACACAAACTATGCTAATTTTATCTTCACTTAATCGCTGTTAGACCTCAGGCAAAGGCCAGAGCCAATGCACGAACATTACTTCAGTACTTCTAGAAAGCATCATGGTGCGTCACCTTAAAGTAAATATATAGCACACTAAACTAATATTAGATGGTCGATTTTACACCGGCCAATCTACCACAATGTTGTTGATGTGGACACAGGTTACCACTGCAGAAGCGGCTATTTTAAAGAACCGCAAACACGGAGCTGACTTGCCTTGGTACGAATCATTATGGCCAATTCCAGCCTTCCTGAAACAACCCCGGAATGACAGCCTACAAAACAAGGCGGAAGCAGTATGTGCCGAACGGGTAAGAAGAAAAATTCTACATTTGCTTGCCTTGTTACTGAAGCTACCAATGGAACTTTTTCCTCATGGGCTGTGCAGCAAGTGACATCGGGCAGATTACCCATGAGGCAAAGTTATCCCCTCAGCACTCGGCTTATAAACAGTAAGGTTAGTTCTTAATTATCTAAATGGAGCAAATGAACTTTGATAGGGAAAAACAAGACTTAATTACTGTGAAAAACACTGGGAACCGTGGTGCCGATCCACAAATTACCACAACACCCTGCCAGAAGCAGCCCTGCACCCCCGCCCCTTTGAACAGGGGGCACAGTCTCCGTTGTGGGCAGCATGTCACCCTGTGGACAGTGCAGAGACCGCAGACGCCTTCATTTCACACCGGGTCCAGCACACAGATCAGCTCAGTCAGAGGCGCAGCTGGTCAGACTTAGACAGAAAATCACCGTGAAAGGAAATCAAACTAATTAGGGGCCGACGGCCCCACGGGGCTGACCTGGCTGCAGTCCGGAGCAATGGGGCCGGCCTCCGCTCGGCCCCCGGATCGATCCGGGTTGCTGGACTTGGTTGCTCCTCAACCCTCTGATTCGCTGCCAAAAAGCAGCCGCCCACCTGATTGAACTAAAAACAAAATTTACAAACAAAAAAAAAAAAAAACCCCCAAAGCAAACCAAAAGCATTTTCATGAAATATTAACCTCCCAGCTGCAGGGGCACTGCATGTTGGTTTAATGCCGCAAGCTTCAGGGACGGCTGCACACAGGTCTAACTCCTGCACACTGGCTGACCGTGCACTGGGACCCCAAAGTGTGGTCTCACCTTTGTGTGTGTGTGTGTGTGTGTGTGTGATTACAATTTAGAAACTCACATAAAAAGGTCACCTTTCCCATCTTAAAACAACCATTTGATCTTTAAAAGCCATCCTACCATATTTATTCAAACGCAATAATTATGTAGTAACATCTACAAATAGTATATATCAGCTTTTAATAGAGTTTCATATTCTTCCCTAATAAGTCACGGTGACAGCAATGTCACCTCCCCAGGCAGTGCTCATGTCTACACCCTAAAGTCTCCCAGTAAAGCTCTTTGCACACAGTGGGGAGGAAGGACCCCCCCCACCCCTGACTCCTGTCAAGGTAAGCAGCAGGCCAAGCCTGAGAAATGATCGTCCAGCTAATTTAGCGACTCTAGCACAGGTGCACAAATTCCGACGGGACTGGGTATTTCAGTGCCTTGTCAGAAATGTTCAGCACGGCTTCCCTGCTTCATACTTCATTTTATTTTTCCCCCTCCTATACAGTACTTTCACTAAGAGTTGGAGACATAAGAGGTAGAAACACTGCCAGTAATTACTCCTCCCATCCAGGAGGTGGCACCAGCTGTCAGTCATACTCATAATGCACGGGCAGCTCGGGACATGAGCCCTCTGATCAAAGTCGACTAAGAAATGTCAGACACATACTGGACGTTTCACTGCATCAGCCCGGGCGTGGCAGAACTCGAGACCTTGGCTTTATTGTGTAAAATCAAATCTCAAAATACAAACGGCAGACCAGGCAACCTTATATGTACAAGCTGACGGGAAAAGGTAATGCAGATTCATATACAAGATGTCCAAGAACAGATACAAAAATAGACAATTTGCCAAAGGCCTTTAACAATTAAACAAATCACAGTCACTCGGTTTCACAGGACTCGTTTATGTGGCTCTCTTTGTAGAAGCTCTCCTTGCCCCCCAAAGTCAGTCAGTCTGACAGGTAGGAGCGTGGAGGAATAATTCACAGTTCGGGGAGTTCAGCACGCGACACACTGGGAAAGGCGACACAGCTACACTGTGGTCTCGTGCTTCCAGAGGCCGGTCCGGATGTTTCCGGGGCTCTCTGTGCTTGCTGGACACGCATTGTCCTTCGCCTGCCCATTCTGGCTGGCCAGGTTTAGGCCGTAGCACTTGGCCGGGCCGCCCAGCTCCACGCTGACGGGCTGCTTCACGCAGTCTTTGTTAGACGCTGAGGTCGCAGGAACTGCCGGCCCAGCAGCGCCGGCCCCGCCCCCTTTGTCCGGGCCACGGCTGCGGCGCGGCAGGGTGACGCTGGCGTCGCTGCTGTCCTGTTGCTGGAGGCTCTGCCGACGCTCGCGGTATGCCAGGTAGGCGGCCCGGCGGCTGCGGGCGTGCCCGTCCGGGGGATGGCGGCTCCGGTGGGCATGGCCACTCTGCACACTGCCGTCCACGCTGGTGGGCACGTCGTGGGCGTACTCGCGCAGGACCGTCAGCCGGCTCGCCCGGTGCGCCCGTGCACGACTCCGGTGGTGCGGGTGTGGCGGGTGCGGGCGGCTGCCCAGGTGTCCGTTGGGCCGGAACGGCGCCTCCACAGGCACCACGTGCATCTTGATCTCGTTGTCGAGCGAGTGCTCCGTCAGGCTGTTGTCAGGAGGGACGCCGAGGCCATTGCTGAGGGCGGGGACTGGGAGGGGGAGGGGCTTGCACTGGGCTGCCTCCGCCTGCAGGTTGGTCAACTTACAGCCCTGGGAAGAGGGGTTTTTTAGGCTAGGCCCACTCTTATTGGTGCAGGACGACTCGGCACTGCTGTTGGGGCATTTGGGCGCCTCCCCATTCCCAGTGGTGGACGGAGGGGTGTCGACCTGCGCCGTGTAGTCCCGCCTCCTCCGGCGGCAGGCCGCCACCCAGCAGAGCCGCACATCCTCCCGCGTCACACAGTGGTGGGCCACCAGGAAGGCGCCCAGGGACAGGGCGGCCACCGCGAACAGACAGGAGAAGAGCAGGTCCAGGGGGCGTTCCTGGGACACGGCCAGTGCCGCTGAGCCCCAGAGCGCCGCAAACAGCGCCAGCGTCAGGGCCGCGCCCAGCAGCTGTGCCGGAAACGTCTGCTCGTTCTCCAGGGCTGCCGGCGGCACCGCCGACAGGTCGCCGTGGGAGACGGAGGCAGTGTAAAGGGCGGGCGTCGGGCTACCACCCTCCCGGTCCTTGTAGCCGCGTTCCGCCCCCCCCGCAAGCCGCTGCTGCTCCTCCGACGGCTCCTTCAGCTCGTAGCGTCGCTCTGGGTGCCGGCGGAGCTGAATCAGAATGCTCAGGAAGTAGAGGCAGTCCACTAGGACCATGAAGCCTAGCGGCCCATAGAAAGCCCCCAGGCTGGGCTCCCATGCCATCCAGCAGCTGCCAAACAGGGGGGAGGGAGAGTTAGATTCAGTACCAGCACTTTCCCTCCTGGAGGGGGCAGTATCACCACACAGATTCCAGAACGACATCCACCTCCTACCTGCCCACTCCTGTGGGTGCTTCTCCTACCACGACTCGTGGTACCTGATGTACAGCTGGCAGAGTACCAGGCAAGGAGGTGAATTAAGTGGGTGCTAGCTCTTTCAGGGGTTAGCAAGTCCCCTTGTGTTAGAGAAAAGGCAAGACGACCCATCAGAGGTGTCCAAACCACAAAGTCTAACCAAGACCGGCATTACCCAGAAGCCAGAACAAGCCTTGCTGCTCAAATGCATAATGTATAGCTACGGAGAATATAGGATATAGCTAACAAGTGCCCTGGAGACCAGAGAAGGGCTCTGCGCGTATTCGTTAAAGCTGTACACTTCTCATTACGGAAAAGCTCGGAAAGGCCTTCGTCACCATGCCTCCAAACCTCATTAAAGCGCACCCAGAAAAACACTATGCTAAGCTAACCGCAGTGTTCTGTCAAGTTGTGTTTGGTTCAGCCGCAAATGTCCAGCTGTGGACTGGAGGTAAATTAAACTCTATAGACGTCAGACAGAATAGAGACCCGCAAATCACTCACAGCCGCCACACCACCGAAACAGCTGTCAGAACTGGGGGGTGATTACCAGACACCATAAGGTCCCCAGGCTAAAAATAACCATCCGTAATTAGGCACGGAGAAGTAAGGCAGCACCCTCTCCGTAAATATGCATTACTCACTCTGCCAGACAGACTCAGAAAAAGGGTGTGTGTGTATGTGTGGCGGGGGGGGGGGGGGTCAGTTTGGCTTATTCGCTACAAATAAATAAAACCTGAACCGTGATTGGAGGAGGAGGGGAGAAAGTGATGGGGCCGTGTGATTAACGTCACCCGTCTCGAGCCACCAGCATCACAGAGACACACTTACTATGGCGCGTTTGGCCGACTGCCGTAGTTCTTGATGTTGGCCGCCGCCGTTATCCCACAGACGATGGTGGGGATGCCTCCACCAATCAGGTAGAACCTGGGGGGCGAGGCAGACAGGCAAAGCTTCAGCTTTCAGCTCTACATGCACTTACATACACTGCATACTCTGCATGCACTTACCTACATAAAATGTAGAGAACAGAGAAGACTTCTTCCCTTTCTGAGTAACGTTATACTCCTTTGCCAAGCATCAGTGGCATTTCGGGGGAACCCAAGTTAAGCAGGAAGATTACCATGTCCCTTCAAACAACTGACCCCATTCAACAAATCAACAGGTGCCAGCCTCCCCCAAACATGCCGCATATGCGACCCTGTGATTGGCTCGCTGTACGCTTAGCCCATGCTATGCTGCCCTACCAAGCTCAGCTCTAACAAGCGGAGGGTGTTAGCGATACATTAATAAGAAATCACTAACGGGAAGGACGCTTTTATCCGCGTGACGGAGGATGCAGTTAAAGCCCACTGGCACGGAGCGCGCCGGTGTCTCCGGCAGATGGACGCGATGTGCTGGCAGCCCGACGGAAAAGCCCTTCGTCTGCTTAAAGACGGCGGCAGCGTCTTAATAACCGGGCACCCTGCCAGCAGCTCCTGCCTCTGGCTCGTTAGCTACGTTAACGAGCACATCTGCGAGAGGCCCAAACGGACAGGCGCTCGGGCGGACGTGGCCTGCCGGCACCGACGTCACGCGGTAACGGACAGCCGCCGAGCGTGGACAACACAGGACTGACTCCTGCACACTTGATTCATTACATGCATGCTTTCTGATAATCGACTTCTGCATTACATCCAATTCGCATAAGTTCTGCATACTTTGTCTTTAGTGCACTTATTCCGTATTATGTAGTACACTATCAGAACAGAACAGAGCTTTTTGCTATCACCCATCCCATCTCTCTTTGCATGCATACACATTTTTATATTATATATATAAAAAATACACACACACATATATACACACATACAAAAGTAAGTATACATGAGAGCAAGTTTGGGGGTGGTCACAGCACAGGGTTGGGGGTTAAGGGTCTTGGTTACCGCCCTGAAATTGTCTTATTCTGTTTGCCATGGTCATGAATATAAATATCTCCACCAGACTGCTGCATGGCTGTAAAGATTCTATACCAAATCAAGCATTAAATGGATCATCGCTGGTCTCTTTACTGCCATCATGTGGCTGGCTACACGTCGGCAGGCAGACTGCACTGTGCCTGTCAAACTTGCTGGCAACGATGCTCAACAAATAACACTGCTACTTAAACAAGAACCACCAATACTAAGATTTCCCACAACAAAAACAAAAACAATGCTTGAATACCATCGACAATACCTGGAGTACTGAGCAACAAAACTATTTCATGTACCAATGTCAATATTCTCTTGTTTTGCTACCATGTGGAAGAAAAGATATATTTCAATGCATTGGCACGGGGCATTAACTGCTGCCCATAACAGCCACAGTGTCTATTATAAAAGTAAGGGATAGAAACCTCGGTCATACTCCTTGAATCAATTACTGTGCACTGTTCAGGAATCCACCAGGAGGACCAGTGGTTGAAACTTTGCCAGGTGCATTGTGGTCACTAACCTAAGCATAGGCCTGGGGGCGGGAGGGGGCTCGTCCAGCTCCTCGTAGCGCTTGGCCTTGCGAGTCACCTGCTTGTAGATGTTGCGTGCGGTCACTCCCACCCAGAGCACAGTGGCCAGGGTGGAGTAGTGCAGCACGATGCCCACCTAAGACAGCAGCAGTGTATCATGGGAAATGAAGTATAAAACCGGAACAGGGGACACACACGCATAGAACACAGAACAGGATTGGGACGGGGGGCACTCACAGCTTGACAGACACTGGCGTGACGTGTCTGGTTGATGCCACCGATGAAGACTGCGCAGGCCAGCAGGATGTGCAGACACAGATTCAGTAGCATGTGCAGGGACTTGCGGCTGATCCTGACGGACCTGGAGGGACAGGCAGTGAGCAGGATCTCGGGGTGGCAGGAACATGGAGACTGTGCTCAGCAACGCTCACCAAACGCTCAAAGCCGAGGGCTGAGACATCGCTCACCCTCCAACACGACACCCATCCATCTGCTGCTAGAGTCTCAAATCAATGCCAGAGTACCTTAGATCACGGGCTCCCAAACTTTTCAGCCAATGAATTCCGAAACAGTGCCAGAGACACGTGACCGTCCCCTTCGGTAGATTTTGCCGATCGCAATTACCGGTAGTGGTTACGGTTAAAATTAAATCTTTCAAATTTTTGAAAAGGTTATAAACACTCTGCATGATCATTCCACATTGCCCCCCTCCCCTACAATGGTCCACCCAGATAATCATCATCATCACTAGGCTAATTATACCGGCAAACCCCTGAAGACAGCGGTCAGATGTTAGCTTCAAGCTGCAGGAACCCCCCCCCAGACCAGCCAGGAGAGGTGCTGCTCACTTATGGTGGTAGATGTAGCTGATGATGACCACCAGGAGGCAGAGCTGGAGCACGATGGCGAAGGTGTAGACGACCGGGTGAAGGAGCTGCACGCTGGACGCTGCGTACTCTGTGCCACTGAGGTCCTGCAGGAGAAGGGATGCCGGGTCAAAGGGCGGTGGTCGGGGGAGGGGGGGCACTGGTCACCAGACACTCACCACCAGCACGGCGTAGTTATTCAGCGAGTCGCAGGAGATGGTGGTGAAGTTCTCGTCGGATCGCAGGACCCGGCAGCCGTCGGAGGCCCAGCCGCCTAGCCCGCCCAGCAGGCTGAAGTTCCAGTAGGCCGCCGTGACGGCGGAGCCGTGGGCGTGTCGGCGCAGCGTGGCGTTGACAGGGCTCCGCAGGGCCCTCGGCGGGAAGCTGTCTGCGGGAGGAGGGGCTGCGGGTCAGACAGCGGCCCGCTGGGAACTCCGGTGCCACGCTGGGTCACACCTCCCTGTCTCCTGACACCTCCTGCAACTCAGGCTTTTTGGGACTCTCCTAATAGGAGCTACTAATTCAGTCTACAGGATAAGGTACTGTATTTAAGCCCAAGGAGTGGCGAAAACTGGCAAAATGTGTGAGGATAGTAACAATGAAGTGAACATTTTAATATGTAAGAGCAATGTGTCTCAACCCAGTCCATGGGGATCATTCAGACAGTCCACATTTTTGCTCCCTCCAAGCTCTCACTACAGATGAACTGGGAGGGAGCAAAAATGTGGACTGTCTCTAGGTCTATAAGCACCAGCCGAGCAGCTACAAAAACGTACCACTGTACATGTTTACATAGCGCTCCTCAATCCATGCACCCACAGGGCTGATTAGGGCCACCTCACATGCAAGACCCACCTATCTTGGTGAGGATGACCGGCGTGGTCACGCTCCTGCGCTTCCCGTGGCTGGAGTTCCCGGTGGACGGGAAGAGCTTGCTGTTCCGGAAGGCAAGCAGGTGCAGCTTGTAGACAGTGTCTTCAGGGGTGGTACCAGGCCCCAAGCCCTGTGAGAAGAGCGAGGGGGGCAGCTGCAGAGACGCCTCCACCACAGTGTTCTGGGGAGGGAGGGGAGGTAAATCAGTCAGCCTCAGCATGACCGGAGTAGGACGTGCACCATCCAACCTCCAGCTCAATTAGCATTCCCAGCAGCGGGCAGGGCTGGGCCGCTCACCTTGAGTGCCAGGCTGGAGAGATTGCTCGTCACATTGCACTTGAAGCTGAGCTGGAGGTCGGGGTCGCGGCCCCCAAGCTCGCGAGTGGGGGGGCGGTCCGGGCTGAGCTTCTGGAACAGCGTGCACGTCATGCCATTGAAGGCGCACGCCTTGATAGCGTGAGCCTCCAGGGCGATGTTGGGGGACGTCTGCAGGGGACAGAGAGACACGCCCATCAGCTGACATTCACCCCGGCCCGCACCTTACCATGGCTGTGGGCTGCAAGTAATTAAAGGGGACGGCCTTCACATCCAGCCTGGTGCTCGTTAGATGAACTGCCTCATTTAAAAATCACATGAAAGTCAAGTCGAAGGTGAAAGTTTGAAGAAATCCGGAGCTGCGTTGCAGTAGGCAGTGAATAGGCACGATACGCTAAATTTAAGACACGCACCGTGGAGTACGCCTGGGAGGTGGGGCCCAGCCGGTGGCCGGCGACCCTCTGGAGACACTCCACGATGCGGGAGCAGGCGCGGGACTCCTGCTGGGCCAGCCACAGCACGTGCTCGTCCGCCAGCATCAGGTTGCTGGCAATGTCCACCATCACGTCGCCCAGCTGCAGACAGGGAGACCGGTTACCGCACGAAACAGACCAGCACTACGGGTAGCCATGACCAGGGCCGGCCCGCCCCATCGCGGGCACTCTGTCGCCTATGGCGCCTTTTACACTAGCTTTAATATTTCAGTACTTTTCTTGAGAAACGGATGCCAGCTAGCCCGGAAATGTCTTTGAACTGAATTTGCTAAATTTGTTTCCCGTTCAACAGAATCACGCCTAAGGGTGCCAAAATGCCCAGGGGCTGCTGCACATTTCAAAATGACAGCTCCCTCCTTTCTCTTGCAGGGCAGCAAAGCCCATATATCAGACAAGCCCTGGTGTGAGTATCGATTTGGTTGTTATTATTGGTTCATTAAATCAAGTTACTTCTCTCAAACATAAGTCAGGATGCATTAACCTCACTTATCACAATTGCAGTATGTCAGACACCAGCAAAGGCAGTGGAACAATCAGTTCAGTCTGGTGCCCCCTTGTGGACGGTCTAGGTCAGGTCATGAGAAGAGTAGCTTGTCTCAGATGTAGCAACTCGGTGGTAATGGGATTATTCCATTTGTCTAACCTCTTTGTACTTCTCCGCAAACTTCCCAAACTTCTCAATCATCTCCGCGACGAAGATGACATCCATCTTGTCCGAGAAGTTGGCAGCCTCCGCTGTGTAGGCCAGGAGCTGCCGGGCTGTGGTGCCCGCATTCGTCAGGTTCAGGGGCAGCTGTCGGGACAGCCAATGAGATGAGAGGCGTGAAGTAAAGTAGACTGAGAGGAGAGATGCCAAATAGCATTTAGTGTCTCGTCACAGATTTCCACACCCTAGAAAAGGCCTGGCTATGACTAATCAAAGTCTGCCAGGAGGAGGTGAGCAGACCCAGAGCTCCCCAGGCCTGGAACCAGGACCATTACACAGCTGTCAGTACTTGAACAACATGCGATCCTGGAGACCGGCGCTAAAATTGAGGCATCACCGACGGTACAAAGGTGTCTCCAAGTCAGTGACCGCGGTTACGCCCACTGTTTCGGTGACATCCTAGGGCTGGTGGTAGCGCTCCCCTTACCTGGTTGATGATGTAGAGGACACGGGTGACGTCCTTCTGGTACTGACAGCGGGAGTAGTCATCCTCGGCCCACCTGCCATGCCGGCTGCAAGTGCGCCATGCCTGCTGGTCCCTCGCTGACGAGCCCATGTAAAGGCCCGCCCCGGGAGCCAGGTGTGGGCAGGGCAGGTGCATGGTGAGCCCAGCCAGGGTGCGAGGCCACCTGACAAAAGAAAGCCGGCAACTTATGGCACCAGCTGACACTTCACTGGAATCAGCAGAATGCAGTGACAATTCACTGGAATCAGCAGAATGCAGTGACAATTCACTGGAATCAGCATTGCTGGGGTTATTGCACCAATGCCATTTTTCATTATTATTATTTTTTTTCTATTCAATCTTTTTGGTTACACTTAAGAGTGCTCTATGACAGCTACATGACACCAACATAAGCCCTTCATGACAGCTGATATAGGGAACTCCTGTGTCAAGGTTCTCTACGTCAGCATTCATAGCAGCAACAAAACTTGGAACAAACCTTTATAAATGCTTATGACAACTTATGTCAGCTGTCATGAAGAGATCATGTTGGCGTCATGTACCCGTCATAGAGCACCCTTACGCAAGGCGTTACCATCTTTATTACTCTGTTTTTTTAAAAAGGTTTGAATCCCAGGCAACAGACAAAATGTAACTTCTCTCTCTGCTGTAAGTCACTGAGTAAAAGTGTCAGCTTAAACAAGACAATCAGCTAATACTGGGGGACTAACCCGATTAATGCAATCTGCTCAATATCGCCAATATTACAGCTCTGGCATTTTAAATTGAGCCACTTGGAGGAGCCATAGAGCCAAGGATCTCTCACGCTAGCCAACTCATGGAGAATCCGGGGGGGGAAAACAGCAGCTGAATGACACTGAAAGCTGTCACCTGGAAAATGTGGCCAAATATAACAGAGAGAGAGAATGGATGGCTTTTAGCCAAGAGATTAACATGGTTTGCAAATCAAACTACACGGGAACCAGTAACTATCGCCGAAGTGGAGTCGCTTGGAATACTGAAGACTCACATTCTTTTTAAGTCACGCCTGTAACCAAACACCAGTTAAAAAAAAAAAAAAGCAGCAACACTATAGTGACGGTCTCGGTTTCAAAAGGGGCAGATTTCTCACCGAAAGTCTCCCTTGTTGTTGGACACGAGGTCCTCGGCGCAGTACTCCGCAGCACTCTCCAGCACCACGATGGGGACAGTGCGCGTGTTGTTCCCACGGCTGGTCCTCACCCGACACTCCCAGGTCCCCGTGGAACCCGGCTGGATGTTGGAGATGGTCAGCATGCTGCCGCGGCAGGTAGGCAAAAAATGACAAACAGAATTAGGACAGAAGGTTTTAGCTGCACAGACATTACTTTAAGGTTTCCGCTCGGCAGAGAGACCCATTACCTGGTAATGAGCGTACAGTTGTGGACCACGCTCTTCTGGATGACGATGCCCATGGAGGCATTGGGTTCTACCATTCTGCCATCCTGGTACCAGAGCACCTGCATGTCCTGGTCAATGTAGGAGGCCAGGCAGTGGAAGGGCAGGCTGTCGCCCCGGAAGACAAGCTGCCGCTGGGACGGATTCATCTGGAACGACGGCAGCTCCAATGGGGAGTCTGCAAGCCAGGAGGTCAGGGGTCAGTCAAGATCACATGACAAAGGTCAGGCCAACGCCCATAGCCAAAGGCCAACACTCATCACAGAGGCTATAACAAACATATTAACCCCTTTGGGCTTTCACATTGTAACATGCAAACAGAAGTAATACCTAATAAATCAAAAACACCTTTAAAGGTGAAACTAAGATTCAGCATTCGAAACACTTTGAAAGTATTATTACTCAGCAAATCTAAATAACCCATTTCAAAAGACTTTAGAACACAGCTCTATAGCGCAAACATTAAATTGTGTGTGATCGTTACGGATTACAGCAGATTAAATAGCCCAGTTTCTGAGAAGTCCTGGGTTCAGTGAGTAAATTTCAAAACAAAAGCCCAAGGAAGATTTGAGGTAAATCCGGGATAAGGATCTTAAATCCAAATCAAAGGAAGATAAGAAATTTCCAAAGACACAAATTAACCTCCAGAGCAGAATTAAGTCCATCATAAAGAAACGGAAAGAATGAGCCTGAGACAGGCTGTCCTTGATTCCTGAATCCGCAGAATCCATGCGAGAAGGGCATCTGTCACCAAGGCCACAAAAGGAGAACCAGGATGACTAACTCCTTTGTGACAGAGATGGGACACACTAATCATGGGAGATAAAACCCCAGGTACCTCAAATTGAGGTTTTATGGGGGGATTCTGGAAAATATGGGGAAAATTAGCCCCTAGATAGTTCATCAGAAGGCGTATGTGAGACAGATAAAGAGGAAGATAATTCTATCGTCCATGGTCTGCATGGTGGTAACGGCAAGTTATGGGAATGCTCTTCAGCATCAGGGACTGGAATGCTGCTGTAAAACAGCCAGAGGGCTGGTGAAGAGTACTGCTGCAGTCTACAAGAGACTTGGGACACTAAAGTAGATTCATCTTCCAGATGAATAATGAACCAAAGCATAATCGCAGAAGCTACAGGTAAAAAAGAAAGAAAAATAACAGTCCAGGTATGTCCAATGCGAGCCACAAGCTCAATGCAATTCATAACCTCTAGCAAGATCTGAGGATGGTAGTTTTTGGGTGCAATCTCTCCACTTTGAACTTGACAGAGGTCCGGCATCATCACAAAGAACAGGCGGATATTCCCAT
>JAODKN010000016.1:9011171-9028554 GCA_026774425.1 Petrocephalus zakoni | reverse complement strand
AGAGAGGGAGACACAGCAGGCGGGCAGGTGAGAGAGGGAGACACAGCGGGCGGGCGAGGGAGACACAGCAGGCGGGCAGGTGAGAGAGGGAGACACAGCGGGCGGGCGGGTGAGAGAGAGAGAGGGAGACACAGAGCGGGCGGGTGAGAGAGAGAGGGAGACACACAGCGGGCGGGAGACAGAGAGAGAGGGAGACACACAGCGGGCGGGTGAGAGACATGGGCATTCTTAGGAAACTGACTGGCCATAGCTAGAGGCTGTAGGAGGCATCCCAAATACAATTATGGTTAGTTTAAAATGAGAAAACCCCACATCAGGCTCACAGTGGCTCAAGGTTAGCACCCAGGTAACAGTCAAGACGGGTGTTGGAGTTGCTTGGCAACAGTTTCCGAGCCACCCTCACCACCGAGACCTGCTGTCCGGCTTACAGAGAACCAGACATGGGAAAAACAAGCCACGCCCCGCAGCAAAGCGACACCCATATCTACCAGCTACAGAGGAAATTACCGTACGTACTGTAATGTAGTGGAACTATACATTTCCCTTCTTTGAAATATAGGTGCTCATCAACTTTCAATATGGTTTCATTCCGATGAAGATGGATAAGAAACCTTTGTCATTGTCACTTTTGCAAGGAACAACGAAACTGAAGGAATGAGAGTTAAAGACAATAGCGAAAATAATGAAACTAATAGTAATAAAATGTTACCAATACTTGCTGTATTAATTATGGCTGCAGCCAAGTCCTGCAGGGAGGTAGATCTCCAGGAGGAGGGGGGGCAGCCCTGCACTAAGGTGAAGCCGGTGGGAAAACCGGAAATGCACAATAGGACCCCTTTATAAAGCCCAGCATCACATATATACGTAAATTAACAATTACGACATTTTATTGCAAACTAGCAATTAGACATTCAGCAGAACATTCCGGGCTGCGCGCTGGTGCCGCCTATGTCTTCAAGTCCTGTGTGAGGCCGGCTGTCGGGGACAGCGAGGTTTTAGGATCGAGCCAACCCCAAACACTGCATCCAGAGGAAACCCCTCTCCATCCAGCCCCAGGGAACAAATGAGCCACGAAGACTCGAACCCGTGCCAGCAACCACAACTATGCACAGCCCCTGTACACCCAGTCTGGAGACAAGACAAATGAGAATCCTGGAGGAGTCCAGGAATGTTCTGGTTAATTGGACCTTTGAGACACCTGCAAACAGCACAGTTTAGAGCTGCCTTTGGAGAACAATCATCCAGAATAGCCGTTTAAGCAGAACCATGCTGCAGGATTTTATCAGTAGATAAAGGCTACCTCACAGGGGCCTTCCTAACACAGGCAGCCGCTTCAATTATCCCTGTGAGGGGTGACTTTTAGGCCAACCTAAAAAAAATATATGTATATAAAATCTACTGCTTTTCTTACAATTCAGAAACCCTAAGGGTCCAATCCAATCCAGACCACATCAGTGCTTAAAGTGCTCCTGCATTTCAGGACCAGCTCTGCTGCTGAAAGCCCCACTTAGGTGATCCTGGTATAGACAACGTCGTCATTTAAAGAGGGCAGGGATTGTGGGAAAAAACCAGGCAGGGAGTTTCGCGAGGTAAATGGGAGGAGGAGATTTCGGTTACCTGGCGATTCAAGCTCCAGGCCAGTAACAGCCGTACCGGTGAAAGGTCAAGAAGGACCGAGTACAAGCGCATCACTGCCATCGGTACAAAATGAATAAGACTGCAAATCAATTAACAGCCCCCCCACCAAAATATATTTTACAGAATGCATCACTGCTGATATGAACAAGCTGAAGGGGGTAGCAAGTACGAAAATCATAAATGAAAAAAAATGTAAATGAACCTCATCGGCCATCCTAAGAGACCTGAGCCACAGAAGTCAGGATACGAGGTCCAGATGACAGGTGACATCTGACTGAGACACCAAGGTGGTTTAACACTCAGAATGGCACGCAAATGAGGCCAGAGGCATCACAGTCTACCAGAGTAACACCGCGCAGAGGGAGGGGCGTCAGAAGAGCCAGGACTTAAACCTAGCGAGCGACAGACCGATATCTACACCACCAGCAGCCCCCGCTCCGAAATCCCTACCCAAACACCACAGTCAGCCACTGAGCCCTGCAGAAGCCGGCAAGGGCGCGACAGGAGAGAGGGAAGCCATTATTTGGGCAGGAAGGCGAGGAGAGGCCAGGCTCCAGCAGCACACTGGGACTTTTACAGTGCTGGTGCAAACTGGAATGCAGGCGAGAATCGGGCCATTCAGAAACGGGGCGCGGAAAGGGACCGGCGAAGAAGGGCCGCTGTACCCGGGAAAGGGGGGAGAATTAGCTGCTCGTGGGGCCAGAATCGCTCGTCGCCAAGTACTTTTCATACACGGAATTAACTTTGGGGGGGATGGCATAAGAATCCAGACAATATAATAAACTATGCACATAAAAAACAAAGTAACACGACTAAGAATATTGCAGGTTGAAGGTCTTCAGAGCACTTTGAAGCCGATGTTCTGCACCTCTGTCAGACAGTGATTACCCCCCCCGGCCCCGGCCCGGCTGCATTCAGAGGCCTGGTGATACAATGGAGCCCCTCGCCAGAACTCTGATGTAGAGTCAGGGGGAGAGAGGAATGGGGGGGGGGGTAGGAGGCCAGTCTCACCCAGCACTGAACGAGCAGTAAGTGGTCTCTGCACAGGATGTTAGCGGGGGGGGGATCATTCAAAAACCTCAGGAACCCACCACGAGACAGGGGGGGACTTGCAAATTTCACAGGCCTTTAACAAACACCCCCAAACGTGGCTCCTTGCTGGGGTGTCAAGTGTCGCTGACGTGTCTGGGCAGGGTTTGCACGTCCACTTGGAAACCCCTTTGGACCCACCACGGCTGGGCTGACGGAGAGCTCTCTCAGCAAGCCCTTACAGGAAGAAATCCGAGTGCGGGTTGAAACAAAGTTTGTATAAATTTTGGACCTCCCTACCAGCAACATCAAGGTTTTGCTCCTTGATAGTAATGCAAGCAGCAATCCAGGGAACATGAAGATTGTTAACGGCACCATCAGAACTTGACTCGCAATAAAACTCTCAAAATAGAAGATATAGCCATTTATTTGATGAGTCTCTCTCAAACATATGGCTTTGGTCAATAAAAACGTATGGACTGTTGCTAGCTACCGCAGGTGGGCTCGCCATGCCCATGACCACAACTCCCTACGATTTGCACCTTCTCAGTTAGATAACCCAGGAGAACTGGCATCTGATTGCACTTCTTTTCGGGAAATCGTCCCAATAGCCCGTGTGCCCTCTGATTATTACTGAAGCCACCATACCTGCTGAGATGGTCACAGCAGAAGCTTCTCATGGGCAAAGAGGGAAAACTGCCCCTCTGTGTGCTCGGAAGGGCAGGCAAACTGGCCCAGCAAACGCATGAGCCAAGCCGCGGCAATACTGCGCACAGTGCCTGCGCCAAGTCAGCCTGTAAAGCAGCATTTACGGGTGACCCTATATCGAGTAAATACTGTTGATGGGATGGAAACAAAAGAATACATCCGAAAGGCAAAAAACAAAACACAAAGATTGTTTTATGCGCGTAGGACAGTAGTGCACCTCCCTCCTATTCTCAGCCCATACCCTAAACTTGCACGCGGCTGCAAGCTTTTATTAGGACTCCCGGCTATACCTACAACTTCTATGCGAACATAAACCCGGAGCCCAGCTTGCGAACACAAGTACTTAGTGCGCTGTACGCGCATCGCACTTTATTACAGATAAGGCACCGGGGCGAAGGTCTCGGGCACGGCGGGGGATGAGAGGAGCGAGGCGGCTGCTTACAGGGTGCCGGTCCGGTTGGGCAGCGACTCCGGGGGCAGCACCTGGCGGAGCTCCATGTTGGTGCAGACGGCCTTGCGGACGGCGGCGCCGGGCTGCTGGGGGCTCCGGCCGGCGCTCCTCGGCCGCTCCTCGTACAGCTTGCAGTCGGACGGGGCGCCGGAGCTCCGTCCCGCAAGCAGCAAGCAGGCGAGCAGCGAGAGCAGAGTCCCGCGGCGGCGCTCCATGTCTCGGCGAGAACGGGGGAGACCGGGGGGAGGTCAGAACCGGGACAGAGGGGGCGCGCTAAAGTTCGGATGGGGGGCGCGGCAGACCCGGTCGCGGTTCCGAAGGGCCCATAAATAAGAGCGAAGCGCCGGTCTCGCTCAGGCCGCCGGTATCTCCCGTCTCCAGCCCCCCGCTTCCATGCTCCTTTGTTCGCCTGCTCCCCCCCCCAAAAAGCCCACGTACCCCGGGCGAGGGGGGCGAAGGTCCGCGAGAGCCGTCCGGACGCGCGCGGTCCGCGCCGCTCGTTACTTTGTAGCGAGGGAAGGGGCGCGCGGCTCGCGTCCCGGCGCGTGCGGCCCCCGCGCGCAGTCCCGGGGATTCCGGCGAGTTTCGGAGAATGTGATCGCGCCCCAGCCGCGGAAACTTTTCACATGACGGCGAGCACGCGGCGAACCGGCAGCCCGGCACCACAGTCGGGTCCTGCCCGTGTCCCGGAGGGCGGCTCCTGCCGCGCGGCTTTTCGCGCGACTGGGGAACAGTAACAATTGTTGCAAACGAAACCTTAGGGAGTTTCCAGCGCGCTCCTTTCCGTGGGTAAATCCTGGGGGCCGCCGCCCTGTCCCTAAAACGTGCTCCGCGACACTTCTCCTTTGTCCTCGCCGAACGCCGTGCGACGCTGCTGCTTAGAGATGCATCTGAGCGGAGATGGCCAGCGCTGGCTGGGAAGAGCGTCGCCCAGCCTCTCCATCGAGCACGTCGTTCATGGTGCTGCCCCGGGCTCCATGTTGGAATTCCACCCCCTGACGTCACCGGCACCCTCTCCTATAAAGGCACGCTCACGTTCTTATTCTCGACATTAGCATTTGTGTCGCGGTCGTGGGTTTGCTACTCAACTCGAATGCACACATTTTTAAGCAAGTTTCAAAGTTGGTTCTGCAGTCACACTCCGTTTAGGCCTTGTAGTTGCGCTTTACTGCTAAGCAAAAATTAATTATAATGTGACGTCTGTAGGCATATTGATCGTATCACTTTGTCATCCTAGACTTGGTTTGATAGTGGTTTTATTTTGTAATAGTTCAGTAATTTATATCGTGCAACGAATCGAAGTTTGTTTTAACTAAGTAAAATATTTAATGTCACTGGTATCGTTACTTTTAAGTTACAAATCGGTAAAACCTAACTTTTCTACGAACGAGTGTTGCGTGTGTGTAATACAATACGTCCATTGCGCTGCTGGTCTCGAAACCGCGCATGCGCCCCCTGCATTGTCGCGTTTCATGTCTAAATAAATCTGTGCATGCATGTACGCTTTTGATGTGTAATTGTTTTCATTCTTAACGCAGGAAGTTGAAAAACATTCCATATATATTGCATACAAAAAGGTTTTACTCTCAGTGATACTGCTGGTCACACAGACATCCCTTACTCAACCTGAATCAAGGTCCTGGTTTACTAGAGTAATTCTGCCTAATTTGTGACCTTAATGCCTTCCACGTAGCCAGAATTAGTTTGCATCTGATCAGGCATGTATCCAGGTGACAAAACTATCCAAGTTCAAAATTTGCTCCCACCTGACCGACACGGACTTACTGACTGGGTTGCCAGACACCCTGCGGAATATATTTCTGGCTATGGGCCGGCCTAATGCTACTGGTAAAATGAACATAAAGTTAAAAAAAAAACAGAAATTCATACAAAACACCTACTGAGCAATGAGTTATGAGATTCAAGTGTTTAATCTACAAAAAGGCGTCATACTCACTCTTTATGACCTTCCCTGAAACTGTCCTCTCCCAGCCTCACAATAGTAAGCATTCATTTTCCTGTATCCATGTTTAAAAAGGTCTTTATAAATAGGCCTACCCATGGTCTTCTAGGCCAATTTTGTCTTTTCAGCTTCCTTGACAAAGGCAGTATTTCCATTAAAGGACGACGGGCAGGGTCTATGCAGGCTAAGATGGGACTATGGCACTGTAGTTGACTCCATTTCTATATTATTCTTACAGGACATTTACTGAGCTACCACAGCATAAGAAGGGGGGGGCACATTTCAAGTTTGGGCTGCCTCAGGCTGTCATTGTTTTTATTTCTGTTATCGTTGTGTCATCTGAGTGTGTCCCCATTAGGTACCATTAGCCCTGAGTACTTTCACGGCTATTGGTAACGTCTGTCCCGCAGGCCGGCCAGCATTTTCCTCCATTAGTCACAATTTGCTTTTAGGTTGTTTTTAGGTATCTGGAAAGCTTCTGAGGTACCTGACGGCGTATAATCATGCTACAGGAGACAGGAGCTTCTGAAAAAGAAAAGTGTTCCGTCTAGCCATCCAGCGGAGACGCAACACAGGATCGCAATCCGTCGTGTTATCATTCCCCGTAAAGATTAAAAAGACCAACGAATGACTCATGTGAGGAGGAAGACATAAGATGTATGAGAAATAGTTAGTTTATTGGCAAATAGTTCCTGCAAACAACATTTGCGTCAAGAGACCAAGACAGGGACATGACGTAAAACACCCATCAGCTGGCCAGAAAACTACAAATACCAAGGATAACGCTTCTGCTATCTTCAGACACATAAAGACAGCAACTAGTCCATCCAGTCGTGAAATAAGACAAAATTCATATGTGCTGGGGTATTCAGTTCCGCAAATAAAATGCTATAAGGCAAGACCAAACCAACCATCTTCCAAACACCACGGTATCTGCGGGACCGTATGAAGTTCATTGCTCGTTTCAAGTAAACTCAGAGCAGCCGCAGTGAACATGCAGCGACTTCCCAGGCTACATGCAGGTTCACTTGTGCAGAATGAAAGCCGGGCTCTTATCAATGCGCTGCACCAGAGAATGTGAGGAACTCACCCTTATTTACACGGGGGTTTAGTGGGCGGGGGCGGAAGATCACTGTATACTGATCAGTAGGTCTCTGCATATATAGACTGGTCGCTAATACTCAAGCGATTGTCAACCAGTAATATACCCCAAACATAGCCTAGTTATCAGCATTACATTTTTAATTAAGTAAACTCAACACCTCACATAAAATGCATGTTTAGATGTTTGAAAATTAACATTGTCCTATTCTTACGTTTTTAGACCCAAGTAGGCCTATACAATTAATTAATAATTTGGGAGATATCCCTTTTAATAGAGAAAGGTCCAATAAAATGTCTGTGTGTGTGGGAGTGGCTTAGCGAGAGACGTAGAGAATACAGTGTGCAACTGGATTTGAAGACGTTAGGGGGACTGACCTTTTTAAAGTGTCTAGTGGGTGTACGTGCATATCTACTTGGACTAGCACAGTGACATATTTACTTATACAGCTGTCAGAAAGTCCCTCATACCGAGAATGCTTGCTTCTGACAAAGATATTATCGTCCCAAGGAATTTTGCTTGGGGTGCAGCAACCTCCGCGTATCAAATTGAAGGTATGTACCCCCGATTGATTAACAGCCAATTTTTTAATTACACGAGAGCAGGAGTCAGTATGCTTTGTATAATGCGCTAGGTAAATACGTACATCGAAACATTTATTTCAAAGTAGTACGCTGTGCGTGAAATGATATCGCTCTTATCACTTCTGTTGAGCCAAAGGTCATCTCTACACACTGTCAGAAAAAAAGGGTACAACCCTGTTACAGTTTTGTTCCCCATGGTACAAACAACATTAATGTACCCCCAATGGTACATAAATGCTTATCAGAGTCCATTTCTGTACCTTGAATTAGAGTCAAAGGTACCTACCGCTATTGTACAACTGGCAGACCCTTGAGAGTACAACCCCAGTGACAAGTAATTATACCCCCTAAGGTGCAAAGTGGTACTTTTATTCTGATAGGGTAGACTGCGTCCGGGATACGCAGCAACTTGCTCAATACACTCGATCCATTTAAACTTCATCTTTGTTAGCAGACACAGACACATTCCTCAGATGTATCACCCCAGTGCACTGATCCGTCATCATTATTGCCTCCCATTGGTCACAGAGCGAAAGCACATGATTAGGCCATCATCATTCCTGCGATTGGTCTGGTGCGGAGAATCAGCCCCTCCCACTTTCCCTCTTACAGGTGGCTGGGATGCTGACGGCAGAGCACCCAGCATTTGGGACACTTTCTGCCACAGGAAAGGGCAGGTGTTCCAGGACCAGAGTGGCGATGTAGCATGCGACAGCTATCACCTCTGGGCAGAGGATCTGAAATGCATCCAGCAGTTGGGACTGACTCATTACCGCCTGTCGCTGTCATGGTCCCGACTGCTGCCGGACGGCACGACGAGGCACATCAACCAGAAAGGTCCGTCGCCCTATGACATCACTACCGGCCGCTTTTATGCGTTCTCACGTCCAAAGAGTGAGGTCACAGAAAGTTGAACAGTATAATAGTCAGGGGTCTAGAAACAAGCACCCGCCTTTAAAACAAATCAGACTGGAATTCTAACGGACACACTGAATTAAAATAACACCAGCAGTCGTTATAAGTGGAAGGGTCCGTGGCTCCGCCGTTCGAATCCCGTCTTCTGCAGAATAATCACATCACCAATGGGCCCTTGAGCAAGACCCTTAAGCCTCTAAAAATGCCCCAGGGGTGCTGGATGAATGACACGACCTTGTGCTGGGATCTTTAGCTTTGCTCGCGCCTGTGTGTGTACGTCTCAGTGAAGAATAAGATGGGATATGAGAGAAGCTCTCCAATGTACCTACATGTGCTTCTACAAATGGCAAATAAAGCATCATTTAATTCTATTTCAAGTTGCATGTCGCAAGGTTCTTCATAAATAAAGCCAGCTTTTCCATACTTTAGTAAGGTGGGGAATGTTCCGTTACGTTACAGCTCCTTCCTTTCCTCGTTTAACAGGTGTGAGCTACTATAACCGAGTCATCGATGATCTGCTGGCCAGTGATGTCTGCCCCATGGTGACGCTCCATCACTTTGACCTTCCGGAAGCCCTGCAGGCCCAGGGGGGCTGGCAGTCGCCACAAATCGCAGATCTCTTTGACAGCTACGCCAGGTTCTGCTTCCAGACCTTTGGTGACCGCGTGAAGCTTTGGCTCACCATCAATGAGCCCTACATTTACGCCAAGCTTGGCCACGAGGACGGCTGCCACGCGCCGGGGCTTGGGCAGCCTGGCGTCTCCCTCTACCTGGTGGGTCACAACATGCTGCGGGCTCACGCCAGGGCCTGGCACAGCTACGACGCCCTCTACAGGCCGACTCAGGGGGGACAGGTGTCCCTGGCGCTGTTCGGTGACTGGGCCGAGCCTCGCGATCCCAGCAGTGCCCTGGACGTCGCTGCCGCGGAACGCTACATGGCCTTTGTACTTGGCTGGTTCGCCTGGCCCATCTTCGTGAGCGGGGACTACCCGCCAGAGATGAAAGCCCGGGTCGAGTCCGCCAGCCGAGCCCAGGGCCTGCCATCTTCTCGGCTGCCCACGTTCTCCAAGGAGGAGCCGAGCGTCCTGGGAACCGCAGACTTCTTCGCTTTAAATTACTACACTTCCCGCCGAGTCTGGCCCGGGAGCGGCCCGGCGAAGATTGGGTTCGAAGGTGATCTGGGGGTGGAGCGGGACACCAATCCAGCCTGGCCCGTATGTGGCGTTTCTTGGTTGGCCGTATTCCCAGAAGGCTTACGCAAGTTGCTGAAGTACATTAAGGTATGATGAATTTATGGTCTTCATCCACGTCCATCCTGTTCCTGTATAAAACTGAAAACAAAACAGAAAATAACAAAAACAGTAGATGACAAAAATAGTACATTAAGGCTACGTTTGAGCCGTGTTGTTATTTTTATATCCTGGCTACGTGTTTGTTTTTACTTATTATGAATCGTCCTCCGGTTCCTCGTTAGGTGTCCTTGCCAGCTTGCACAAAGCTAACCTCCACTCCCCCCATTAAACACAGCTGAATTGGCAGATCCTTTTAAGCCTTCCCTTCCTCGTGTGACCTTGCCGTCTGCGGCTCACCCATAGCTGAGGTGCATTCAGGACTCTCGCCGTTTGCGCAGGACCAGTTCGGCAACCCGAGGGTCTACATCACGGAGAACGGCTTCTCCCAGGTGGAGCCGGTAGAGACCGAGGATGCTCAACGCTGCCACTTCTTGCGGGACACATTGCTGCAGGTCTCCAAAGGTTCGCTTCGAGACAGCCACCACAATTCCCCGAAATTCTCAAAGGTTCACAGCTAGTGAGGCAAATGTCACACGTGTCATTAAATAATATATTATATTATATCGGAATTCCAGCCCTTACTTCCGTGACATGGTGAGGTCATCTCATAACACAATCCTTATTGGCCACCTACCTGCAAGGATCTGTCTACAGGCTGCAACACAGAAGCAGAGTGTGTAGGGCAAACTAACCAGTCGGGCAAGCTGACCAATCAGAGCACACTGGGCTCATTGGGGGCGGGGCTTAACGCTCTTAACTGTGTGTTTCAGACAGAGTGAATAGAGATGTACAGTGTAAGATAAATGTGTTTTTTGGAACATTGAAGCATGTTAATCTTTACTCGTAGATCCCAAAACAGTGAACAGTGAAAATGAGCATAATAGGACCCCTGTAAGCTGAGATTTAATGCACTGAATGAAACAAGAGTGTAATTTTGGTGAGGCATTGTGGAGGCATTTCTGCATCAGTGTATTTTTAAGATTAAGGGTTTTTAAAAATTGATTATAAATACCCAACTAAATGATGTTTTGTTTTACAGCCATCTATGAGGAAGGAGTTGACATTAGGGGCTATTTTGCCTGGTCCCTATTGGACAACTTTGAGTGGGAAGATGGCTATCGAGTTCGATTTGGCCTTTATCACGTGGATTTCGCCCATCCCAGGCTGAAACGCACGGCGTACCTCTCTGGAAGAGAATACGCCCAGATCATTGCCCAGAGCAAGGCGCGGATCAGGAGCTAAGACAGGGGGAAGTACCGCCCCGTGCTGGCATATCTGTGCAGGTTCACGGCGTGGAAAAGCACCCCAGAAGCAATCTACACCGCAAGGTTACCTCCTGAGAAGTCAAATCAATATAATCAGTTGTAATTTAAAGCATTGAACACTTTGACAATGCATGATCACACAATTACATTAAAACTGGTGTGTCACCGATGAGGCTTTGAATATCTGACGTCTCTCACTTTGAATGTAAAACAGCGAGTTCAAAATGAACTTGCCTTGAGTTGAGTGAAACCAGACTCATGCAGACTGCTTCACACACACTGACTGACATGCAAGTGTTCTGATTAAAAGGTTTAAGACATTTTGAGAAGAATCCACTCTTCAAGTAAACGCTTAGAATTCATCATTAATTGCTTGATAAATTATTGTGCTTCAATGACTGCAAACTAGGAGTAGTTTGAAAAAAAAACTTTGGCCTAATGAAAGAGGTCTCGACAAGTTAGTATCGCTTACCAGGCCGAGCTCGCATGCCAGCTAGCCTCTTACATGTGAACATATATCATTTAAACTCTGGCATCTGCCTGGTTCTATAACAATAAACTTAATATTCTACAAAAGCGTTTCTCTGAGCAGGGATTTCCTCGGTGCCCAGCGTGCGATTTTAGCGCGAGAGATTTCAGCCCTAATGGATTAGATGCCGGCGGATGGCGGTGACGCGCCCGTCGGCGGACGGGCTGGCAACCGGAGCGCTGGCCTGTCTGTTTGCGCTGTATTATGTGCGGGAATGTCGCTCAGAGCTGCGGGCACATAAAGATCAGATCTCTTTTATTTCTGCTGTTTGATGTAGAACTTCCTTTATCCCTTTTCACTGGATCTATTCATGAGGTAAGTGAGCTCTATAGGCTGGCAGACAGTGGAGGTTTTCTACAGGGTGCTTTTAAAGTTTTGCTTCCTGCTTAGTCGGGTCCAGCAGCTTTTAATGGTTCAGATAGTTTGTGTAAATATATGCTACAGGGAACAGTCTACGTACGTGTTATCCAGACTTCCTGGCGATATTGCGTTCATATTACTTAAAAAAATAAAGGGTAGGCAAGTTTAGAGGCTTGGCAATTAACAATTATTTGCATTTTCTGTAACCTATATATCTTTAAAAAAATCCAAACATATCAACCCCCTGCTTGCAGTTAGTCAAAGCTGGTTAGAGCCAAATATATTTGGGTTTCACTCAAGCCGCAGCTGAGAAAACACCGGAAAGCAAGACAAAGACCCGAAGAACAAGGGTGCAAAACCCACAGCACCCTGGCAGCATTTAAATCAGCGGCTGCCGGGCAGAACGCCGAAGCGGAGCTCGAAATGATGTGTTTATGCGAGGCGGCAAGCCGGGCGAGAAAATTGCTGTTTGATTACTGCTGCGCCGACCGACTTGACAGCTTCCTATTTTAACGCCGTATCAGCGATGTTAAAGCAGTTTTTCGTGACTCAGACCACCCAAGGTGCATAGATGTATAATTGGAGTTATGACCTTTAAAGGTAAGGAATCACAATTCAGAATATGATAACAGTAAGTTGCAAAGCGGGTTTTCAATAGCTTTATAAGATTATTTGAATTTGAACCCCCGTCCGACCCCCACAAAAAAGTAATATGCACATTATAACATATTTTATAGACCCCCCTGCATTTTTACAGAATTATACTGCCCTCTCGTGGGTGAAAAGGGGATGAATTCACCCGCGAGGATTTATGGCTATTGAGCTTGATAAACAATGCGGTCAGCGTTGTTTAATTTATACTTTGGAACGTACGGGAACATTTTATAATGGGATTCACCGTATAACAGATCACTACTGTTTATAGCAGAGATAAAAATATGTACACCATATCACAGTTTCAAACGTACCATGCTAATGGCTTTTCACTTCCGCACCTTTCAGTACTGTTGCTGTTGTAAATGGGCATCTAAGAAGATCATCGGAGCAACTTTTCGGAAATGGAATTTTCCATCAGCTCAAAGTGGGATTCTGGGACGAAGAGGACGGGAGGTTCCGATCTGCAGGAAGACTGTGTTCATAGCCTCTCTCTCCCCATAAATACGAGGTCAACAACGGCCCAGATGTAGGCTACATATGCAATCCCTCCATTAAACTCCAAGTTACCGAAACTCCTTCTCCGGCCATATAACTCCTTTGTTTTTATGCTCACTATAAAAATGTCGGGAAACATCTGCAATGCTGTTAATAGGCTAGATCCGGTGACTGTTTTGGGGGGGGGAAAACATCTGAAAGAATCATAAATGACCAGTTCCAGATTGAAACGAATAAATTGTTGCTTTAGGGAATAAATCACCTATATCATTTTGCAAGTTATTTCGGTTTTTTTTTTTCTTTTGGGTAATAATTTCCACCCTTATCATTCAAAGTTGGATGGGGAATTTCCTACTGCAGGGGGTGCATTCGCCGCGTGGGGTGGTGCGCAGGAGGAGCGCTCTGCACCCCAGGAGTGCTCCCCGCCACGGGCGACTGTGTCAGCCTGTTGTGGTACAACACACCCACTGTTACCAGCGGGGGGGGGGGGGTCTGAGAAGCCCAGGAGCGAAACGTTACCATTAACACCGAAAGGGACAGGACAGGCGTCCACGTGTGACGGACAAGGGCTCATTATCAGCCCTATTTATTTGCCTGGCAGACAGCCTGTTCCAAGGACACCTGGAAAACCTGTCCGCTTTACGCCAGACGTGACGCGCAGCTCATTCCGGCCCCGGCCACCATGGCGAAGCACGTCCCCGAAGGCGCAATGGAGGGTCTCCCCCCTCTGACCCGCTAATCAATGCCCCCCCCCAACCCGGTTCTGCAAAGGCTTTACGAGGCTCCGCTGGCACCGGGGAGTGTGATCCGGGTGGCCGTAACTCCCACGCTGTAAAATCAGCACTCCTGCCCCGTTTAGGGTCAGCGCAAAGTTAATGACCACATGCGCCACATTACGATTTTTTAAATGATATTTTACGATTGACTCACTAACACAACTAATTAGCGACAGACCTGACGTTAAATTAGATATTAATAATTGATGCACTGACGACATGTGCATGGCTTCTGGATTAAAGTATGTCAAGGGGAGGACGGACACGTTTTAATGTCGCAGCTCGAAAGGGTCTCCGCTAAAAACCCAAGTTCGGCAGGATGTTGAGGGAAAAAGCATTTCCCATTCATGAAGGACGGGAGCTGCTTTGTAAATTTGCGGTAGGACAATATGTACTGCCAGCGCCAAGAAGTAGTTACAGTCAAACGTTTAATTAAAATTTTAATAATGCACCGTTTAAATGACCCCAATGAAATATACATTTATTTCATATGGGCTAACATATTCTAATCGTACTATTTATATCAGTAGAAACAAAAAAAACTGTTTCCCAATTAAACTGCAAATGTCATGTATATATTTAAGCCGGTACTGACAATGACCTGGGACTTAATTGTGACGTTCAGTTATAATGGCCAACAGAGATCTGTGCGGATGGGCACATGCACAAATTAGTAGGACTCTCACATTTGTATTTGACCAAACTGAAGTTGTTAGAATTTTGAGAAGGCCAATAAAATATTCCGAAGCAAATGAACCAATTTACTCTATACAAATTAACTGAATAATTTAGCTGCTAATGAACTATCTACATAATGTATAATGAAATTTCAGCTTATTTTGATAAAGTGCTTATAGGTACGGCGGCGGTGAGTTTTAGACAAATAATTATCTTTTCTATTTACTGATTACTTTTATATGCATACTCACGGGAGAACAAGTGTAATTAAATAGTTTCTTTAATATCTAGATTCTCGATGAAGGGATGCACCCTACTCCAGGCTGAATCTACTAGCTGCCTGGAGAACTTTCCAAGTCTTTCCAAATTATTACAATGCTATTCCACAATCTTCAATACAAGCCTTCCAAACTTGTTAAATCTCATTGACCTACTTCGGGGATATTTTGGGGGGATTTTTTTTATTAACGTGAAACACTAAAGTTCCTATAATTTCCATTCTTCGCAGTCCAAAACCCTCGTTCTCTCGGCTCCAAGCCATTTTTGCATCCCATTAAGCGGATACAAGTGGTACATTGTGGTGAAATAAGTACATTTTTTTGTGGCATTACCCGTCCATCGGAGGCAATGCGGGTGCTCTTATCAGCGCAATAAGAAGCGTGACATTGGAGTTAAAATGTGCTTTAGATGGCTTCGGAACGTGCTACTTCGATTTGTAAATTCCTAGCGGCAGACGGCGCGCATGCGCTGTTCCTGCGGGGCGCCCGGCGGGTGTGGAACGTGCGCTCCGTATTTCCAGCACTCTTCCAGCATCTATGCCCAGAAACACCGACAGCGCTGCAGAAACGGGACGCCTTCGACCACCCTCCCGAATTAAGGTCCGATTCAGGTCTACTTATTGATATTACAGGTTAAAGTTTGCCGACATGTAGGTATAAACTACACGCCGGGATGTGGGAAATTACACTGAACGGGGCAGCTGATTTACAGCCAAAGCAAAGAGATCCTAAAACCGTCAACTAGAAAAAGAAATTATTAACAACCACCAGCTTGAAAGACATATGAGCGTTTTACTATGCCTAAGTCATTAGCTTTTTCCGCTGTTGCAAATCAAATGATAAAAGACATTTCGATTAAACCCGAAATAAGCTCGGAAGTACGTTCACATTGCCAGTAGTTTATATAAATAAACGACCGGCACACACGCATCAGGTAAAACATCCTGGCTATAGGTAACCGTAGTTTACTACAAGAAGTTTTCCAGCGACAGCTCTAGGGATGTGTCCGCTCGTAAAAGTCATTGCACTGCCGTGGACAGGAGGAGTGTGCACTGATTAATGGATTTAAGCACCTATTATAGGCTACGTCTGAGTCCGAGTGTAACCTGGGGAAGGTCAATTAAAGCATCCATCTGTTCCGCGAAGAAACCCATTTCGCCATTTCTTACGTGCTTCAAAGTTGTTTGAAAGGTATTGTTTGATTGTTTCTTTAACACGAACGTCTGCGATATTTGTATGTTCAGCACCTAAAAACTACAAAAAAAATCACCTAAAAAATCAGCCGTCGGCAAGTGAACATAAACCCCTTATAGTCGATGTGCTGTTTAAAACCTAAAGTTTAATAAGGTCGGGCTTTTACTGTTAAATGGAAATAGCAGATTAGCATAATAATTACAGCCTTTTGGAACCAAGAAAACGAAATATACACTTGATTATTGAACAAACAATAGCTTCCGATGCAAAACAAATATAAGAGGGGCACTAATTTAATAATTACATGCTGATACGTTTAATTTGCCCATCCATATTTAGAAAATAAGTCGCAGACTATAATTGAATGAGAATGTCAGTCTTCATTTGGTTTGAAATTAAATTCACTCGCAGCCCCCCCAGTACTGTCAACCTACCCCATCAGAAGGATGAGGAATCACCCCTTGAAAGTGCGCCGACGCTGGTATTTTTGTTTCTCAAGCGGTGGCAATAATAAAGAGCGGATCAGATGGAGTTCAAGGCTGCTCAGGAATAGCTTTGCATTACCCTTTTTTGGGGGGGCTTTTCTCCGTAATAAATCTCGCGGCTTGTTGAAGCGGGGGGCATTAGGATGGCGCTAACTTGCGCCCGGCTATAAAGGTAAATCAAAGGCTAGCGTGCCGTAAGTCATGCGGAGCGGGGAAGCCGAGCCCCGCGATTGATTATGCGGGAGCCTCTAACGGACCGCCATCCTAATGGTATGTTTCCCGTTGTATACAAGTACTTTGGGTTTTAGTGAAAGGAGCCTAACGACACAATTAAGGGGGGCTTAATGGGATTTGCTGCGAGGCCCGTTACGGAGACTGCGAATATACCTTGCGTAGCCAATTCACCGCGGGATGTATGCCTCCAGTCCAATTTGCACTGAACAATAGCTGCCCAGAGTGAGCTGTCATCTGTAGAGGCTAGGAAAAAAAATATGTCTGTTAAACCCCAATGATCGCCCGAAATGTGCTCTTGTTGCTATTTCAGCCCTTTTGTTTATACACGCGGTTTTTATTTTTATTTAGTTACACCCAAACACATTTTGATCAACTTTATTCTAAGAGAGTTATATTGCATCAGCCTGCTTTGCATGTAAACAAATCTGGGGCATGCGTTCTTCACTGAGAAATGTATTAAAAGAGAAATGCTGTTATTGTTGTTCTCCCTGGCTGGGGATTTTTAAAAGACCCCCTTTCTGGAGCTGGATATGACCACTGGACAAATTCAGGTTAGGTGTCAGCCTAACAGCCAATCGTTTTGGGGGGGACCCAAACCAGCAACCTTCAAGTCAGAAAGTTTGCACTATGTGCCATGCCGCGTTTTGGGTGCTCTATGTATTGGGGGGGGGGGGGGGGGGGGTGGGGAATGGGGGGGGGGGGGGGGGGGGGGGGGTTGCGGCGGGGGGGGGTGGGGGGGGGGGGGGGGGG
>JAODKN010000016.1:8976713-8989967 GCA_026774425.1 Petrocephalus zakoni | reverse complement strand
TCAGATCTGAGTGGAGGGAACCGGGGGGGGGGAAACAAAGCAGCACAATCCACTTGATGTATAGATGTGTTTGTTCGTTTCCCGGGGAGTGGGAGGCAAAGGTAACAGAAAGCTCATATATAGGCCAGCACCCGAGGCACTGCTCTTTAAACATGTTTTTGGACAAACTTTATTTAAATGCGAGTGAGAGACGCATACATACAGGATCACAGCACTGACGTTTGCAGATGGTGTCACTCTGTGATCGTGACAGCGCAAAGTCGCTGTTCTCTGCTGCCTTTCTGACGCCCGCTGCCGCAGCCACACAGCAGCGGAGCGTCTGCCTCACCCCTTTCCTGTCTGCACCCATCCAGTCTCCTGCTTCTTCTCCGCACCCAGAATCATCTCCTCCTATGCTTTTTAAAAAAAGAGTGTCACTGTCCTGCTCACAACTTATGACAAAGGACGGGAGTCCCAAGTGCCATCGTCTGACATTTATACTGATGCCACTTTAAGGTAACACATGCTTCCCACTCTACCAAAAATATTTTTTAAAAGACAGTGCTTTGCATTATTCGCTACTATTACTTAAAAACTTGGCAGAAGCATTCTACTGCAGTATGAATACACTGCTAAAAGGTCTAGTTAGCAGGAGAACTTGTAAGTCGATTTAGAGAAGTGTACACACCCAGTGCGCAGTGGAAAATAAACACGACCCAAACAGAGGTACAAATTCACGTGCAGATACACTCGTACAGACTCACCCACTGAAAAACATACGAAAAAATATGTTTGTATCCATATATTTGTGGATTTGTGGATAAGCCTACTCCCACCAATGACAACCTTAACCCATAACCAGCCCTAACCTTAACTATAAGTAACCAAACAAAATACAAGACTTATGGCCTTTTTGTGGGGAGATAAAAAAAATGTCCCCACACGCTGAAAAGTAGCTGGCAAATATCATCCCACCCACTCGCCCACCCACACACACACACACACACACACACACACTCAGGTGGCTGGCAGGGTTAGCTCTCATCTGCAGGGTTAGCTCTCTCTAAAGGCAAGAGGCAGAATCATCACTGAAGTTCACCGAGGACTGTATCACCCTGGACATAAAAGGCAAGGCACAACATGAAGAGGCAGGAGACATCAAACAGGATGGTGTCTGCATTGTACCAGAGGAACTCCTGCTGATTGAGCGCTGATTTCCCCCAGGGCAGCTGCCATTTCTCCCCGGAGATCTCCCAGGAGGCAGTGGGCAGCTACGCCTTTGGCCCTCCGGCCCCGTCTCCCTTTCCTCCCCGAAACAGCGCATCACATCGGTCACACAAAAGCGACTGTCTGATGCTGTGATCGCAATTCCGAAAAAAAACCCATCTAATTTGACAATGTCTGCTGAGGCCTGTGGATAACAGAAAAATAAAAAAAAAATATACACGGAGGCCCTCATGGGAACGGAGGTGAAGCAGAAGGCATCGCCCTGTCGGCGAGCAGAACCTTCAGGAGCTATCATAGTGACGGACAATCCGGTGATGCCACACCCTGATCCGTGCAGGTAGCGTCCTCACATCCAGGCCACGGGCAGTGATTCATATCAGCAGCGTTCCTCTGGACGCGGACGGTGCCGGATCGCCCCTGGAGTGTCCCGGCCCACCCCACACACCCATAAACCCGCCCCGGCCCCCGTGCTCAGACGGCTGGCCAGAAGCTGGCTGCAGCTGCCCCGCTGCTGAAGGAGTCAAGTCAGGGAAACAAATAGCAGGGGCCTGGGACTTTGAGTGGGGTGACACCATGTCGTTAGTCAAACTCCAAGGTGAATGATGTCAGCAGGGAATGAAGTGGCCTACTTTACTGGCGCCGTCGGTGTGTGGATGTGGGATGTGGCTCGGAGGGGGGGGTGGGGGGTGGAGCTTCACACAGCTTTCCATATGGGAGCCCCCCCCCACCGCCCAACAGTCACAGATTATGACGATGCATCATTTCCGTCATTCACACACAAAGACGACATATCCTTTCTGTTTACAGGATACAATATATCAATCAGGATTATTTTATTAATAATGGATTTGAAAGACCAAAAAAGCCAAATTAAAATATAAGAGATGGAAAGAAAATGAGAAAAGATGCAAAATATTTATTTCAATAACAAGCATTATCAACCTATTATTGTTCCCAGGAAGACATCCACTTAATCATCTTATTTATCCCACAACGTGATTCACAACATGATAATAATAATTAAGTAATGTTATTAAAATTTAATGAGAACTTAAATGGTATCCCCACAGGCCTTTAACCTCTGTATTTTAATTAATATGCAGTAGGTGCACATTGGGATTTCAATTAGAACGGCAGAAATGGCCAAGCAATCACCGAAAGCGTTTAACCCATACGCTCATCGAGGGCTTGAGTCATGGCTGCTTAATCAACCATTTAAACCCAGAATTAAGGAAACGAATGCAGGGGAACCCTCGTCCGTTAGCAATTTGGCTAAGACTATGGAGTGTGATGGAAATTTGAGATTTATTTTTAATACTGAAGGCTATTAATGAGGCTGGATTTAGGGATAGTGATGTGGTTTTAAGAGAATGGGGTGAGTGCTGGAGAAGGTGAGGAATTAACTGGGAGAATGTCCGCTTTTGATTCTGTGCTGATGGATTAAATATAGCCTCAGCAGGAGCAAAGTCCTCTATGTGGTTAAGGGGCGATGTTTTTTTCCTGCAAAAGGGTGGTATGTGGCTCTGTGGGTAGTGCTGTTCGGCCTAGATCCGTGCATGAGCGTGTTTCTTGGTTGTGTGGGTATCCCCTGGGTGCTTTAAATTCTTCCGACGACGTGCAGTTTTTGGTGATCCGGGAACACTAATTTGTGCAATTTGTGCACATTTGCGTGAAAGGAGGCTCAAGTGTCAACAAAGAAAATCCCAGGGAATGGAAGAAGGCTCTGCTGGGATCGGGGGAGCAAGGACAGCACGGAGAGCCGGGTTCTGTCCTCTCTGTTTGGGCATCTCTTGCTACATGTGGGAGATAGCCGGCACCTCCCAACCCCCCGCCCCCCTTAGCTACACAGAAATTACACACTTTTAGGCTCCTCAGTTAAAGAAAAACTGGCACCCAAAACCTTCGAAGGCTATCCATTAGAAAGAGCTGCTTAGGAGCTCTTTCTAGAAAACTCACAACAGGCTTCCTTGTTTATATAGTTTCTTGCTTTGGTCTCTTTCACAATGCGATTCTGAAGAAGCCTGAACTTCAAAGGCAGACGGGCTGCCGTGTGCGCTTGTCAGCTGAGAACTTTTTATTTTTTTGGAGAAACACCCGCTTGATTGGCTTTGTCCCCGGCCCAGATCCCCCGGCGTCTCAGTCCGCTGCTCTGACAGCCCCACGGCACCGAGCGCAGGCTGAACGGCGCAGCGCCGACACCCGACCCGACAGCTCGACGGAGACGTGAAGCGAGACCTACACTAAAATCCACGTGCGTCCTCATGCATGTGCTTGTCAGCATGTTGGCGTGACACGGGCTGCTTGGCACTTCCGTCACGCGTCCTATAAAATGCACGCAGCCTCACGAGCGGTGCTAATTTGTGCACTCCCGTGGAGGAAACCCAGGGGTCAGGGTGTACACAGAAACAATAGAACGACTCGAAGGAGAGCAGGGAGTTGCAAGGACGTTGGCCCACGCCCCTCACAGCTGTGCAGTCTTTAACAGTGTTCGGCTAACAAACACCAACGGCGCGAGTTGAAGGTAGAGTCCGGCAAGGACTTGCTCACTGGCTGTGCCGATCCTGGGATTTTAAGGTCACGATTTGAAGTGAAGCCCCCATTCTACTTTGACAGAACCCTGCAGACATGTCATTTATGAGGAACAACCGAGCCCACGTTGGCACGGTGAGCAATATGGCGTGAAGAGGCACCACTGGTGTCGGTTTGATAACCTAGATGATCCCGGCCTGCTCACACATCTCCGAGTTGGAAAGCCTATCCTCACCTGGCGCGGCTCAGCTGTGATGGGTGGAGTCGGTCTTGGCTGATCACAGTCATAGTGCACGCTGACAACATGATCACGGTCTGAAACGTGATATTATTTGGCGGCAATTTCCTGATTCCGCGCGTTTTTAAAAACAGACCAAAACCTCCACCTTCCATTGGCCTCAATCACCTAATCAAAGGGTTCGGCCGAGCTGATGCAGACTTTGCAGGAGATACAGACCCTGAGATACAAGCAGACATTTCAGATTGCGGCATATAGCTCGATATGGGCAATATGCCTCGAACTCCTGAGTGGCACAGAGGCAAGGGATGTGTCTGCCCGAAACGAGCGTGATTAACCGCAGCCAGACCCCACCCACTCAAAGTACGTGGCATGTGTCACTGTGGGGATCTGCCCCCCCCCCCAGTTATGAATATCATGCTATCTTCTGCAAAGTTGATTACAGATGATTGCATATTACAAACAAAATTGGAAAGGCTGCGATAGCGTTCTGAGACCTCTCTTGCAGAGACGGGCGTGCTTTCTGAGAAATGCATTCACCACGAGCCTTTTAATAGCAGCAGGAAAATCTATATGGAAAACACAGATAAAAAAAACTGCAGCTGGAAAGATGCACAATTCCTGTGCTAAACTCCTTATTTCACACTAAAGAGAAATTACCTTGGGGTAAAGTTATTAACCTTCAAATGAGCAACAAGGGAATTGAATTAATCCGTGCAGACAGTCAAAAGATATTTACCGCTCAGTACATTGAATTCGAATGTAAAATGCCATATATTTAATCTGCTGCAAATTCAAAAATAACTCCTGCAAAATTCAAATGATCCACGATTCAAATGATTCTATCTTTTTGCCTCAATGCATGAACTGCGGCAACACGTGAAATAATAAATGAATCGGTTTTCCGTGTCTAATTATTTCTCACGTGCTATTCGCTGAGCCGGTTCCCCTCAGCCTGTCATTAAGAGGAGGAGGGAAGACGTTTTCCCTCAATACTGCACATTAGGCCTCCGTGGCAAAGATACGGGCCTGACATGGTATCACGGTAACCCCGATGGTGGCCACCATTAACCCAGGGGAAAGAAAAGATAACATATTGAAAACTTTGCCTTATAATGCTAACTGTGATACCATGTGAGCACGACCTAATGCGGTGACTGGGGAACGTCAAACGGACCAGTTTTCCATGTTGATTAATTATGATATGCGCTATGCAGACGGAAGCTTGACAGGAACCTGGAATGGCACGATAAGCCTGATGAGAGAAGGAGGCTCTAACGATACGGTGGGTATGGCGCCCCCTGTGGCCGTCATTAAGAAGCGCAGCATCCACCCCATCCTCACCGACCGGGCAGCTTTAGCAAGTCAGCTGGTGCCTGGCTGCATCCCAGTTTCCCCCCAGGCCCATTAAACGCTACGTTGCACCTACCAGCTTGAACCGAGGACACATTAGGGTGGCGTGGGATGTCGAATCGACCGCACTTTAAAGCAGGAGGCAGGATCGAGTGGCAAAGCACGTTGCAGAAAAACACCCGCCTGATACCATCCAGACCCAAAAAAAGCCTGAGCTTGATCACTCAGGCGGTGACAAGTCAACGGGGTCCTCCTGCTCGCCAACAAGCAAGTCAGGAGCCAGGCACATAACCCAAAAGACTGCGGCTATGTGTCCTGGGTAGGACCCTAACAGGCCATGGCAGAGTTTCTGCTAAGTAAACAGACAGCTGACAATTATAAGATACAAAGTAATCCGAAGGTTGCTGGTCTAAATCCTCCAGAGGAACCTGGAATTAGTTTGCAACCAACTACAGTGAGTAAATACCCCAATGCATTCTGCTAAGCCGCAAGATGCTCATGATAATGCAGGTAAAAGAACAGTAAATGGCAGAAGCAGCTGTAATCCCAGGCAGCTTTGCGTTGATAGCCCAGCCTTTACCCAATCAGAACAGGCCTACTTCTTCCCCAGGGACACACCAAAAAAGCAGTCACATGTCACCCAGCGTTCCACCCCATGCTAAAAAGGACTCGGCCGGAAAGTGATCGGAACGGGCACCAGAAAGTGCAGCCAGTGAGTATGGGCGTAGAGCCACGAATGGGCTGGCCAGGGTGGTAAGGGAAGTCTCATTAATATTCATAAGAGAAGTGCCACCTGATTGGTCAATTCATTAATATTCATGAGAGAAGTGGTACCTGACTGGCCAGTGAACCTGCTCCCATCGACACGTGCTACCTGGTTTTTCTGTCCAACGCATTCAGTGGCCAATCAGGTACTGCTTATCCCATGAATATTAATGAGACCTCCCCGACCACCCTGCAAAAAGAAAATTTGCGGCCAGCATACCGCTAGCCGGGCACGCAAGAGAGAACGGTTTCATTTCTGTAACGATGTGGTGTGACGCGTGTTAAAGTCACAAGGGGGAGTGAATCTGGCATATCTGTTATGCACTTCATCAATCTTGGATCCTGGCATTTCGCTAGCTGAACAAATTGTCAGTTATCAAAATTCAATTTTTGAAATGACATATCAGAATTCGCGGCGCAGCGTGGCACTCTCGCCCGGCGAGGCCTGGAATAATGAAACTCTCTTTAAGGACAAATGAAGTTGAGGTTGCCACTATCGCGCATGACCAAGTGGAGGGCGGAAGGGCCCGAAACTAAAGGGTTAACAGTCTCATGGCAACACTCGTTCCAGGTTGATAAGGCGGTTTATAAATTGATTTGCTCGTGCTCCACTGGGGATAATAGCAGCCATACTTTATTTACGTAGCACACGAACCTGCTCCATTCCTGCCTGGTAGTCACATGCCCTGAACCATTTAGGCCCTCCCGGGTCGAGAAAAGGAAGAAATAAAATCATTAAAGTGAAATACAGAGAGGACTCTTTGGGAAGCTATGACCAAATCCTCTCTCTTTAGCGTTAATGAAAGACATTGGTCACATTTCTATGCTCACCAAACAGGCACTGCCTGCTCCGTCCTCTTTCTTCTCCGTCCGAAAGCTAACAGGCTAATACTTCATGACGTCCTGCATTTCTCGCTGATTAACCTTCTACAAATGCAGACATTTACCCCAAGTTACCGAACTCGCAGGTGCATCGTCTAAGGATCCTTCAACTTTCTCCTACACACATTTATTATTGTTTATCATTTATATGAAAGGGTTGTAGACCTCCATTTCTGTGGTATAGTGACGGTTCTGTGTGTAGCCTTGCACCTGCATCGCCTGGGGGGGGGGGGGTGGTTTAAATCCCGCTTGTATGCAAATGTGTTTGGCGCTTGCATGGATTTCCTCTGTGTACTTGGTTCCCCTCCCCCCACAGCCCAAAAACATGCAGTGAGGTACACGTGTGTGGCCCGCAATGGGCTGGCATCCCATCCGGGGTGTTCCACTGCCTAGTGCTGCCTGGGATTGGCTCCAGGCTGCCTGTGACCCTCTATTGGATAAGCAGTAGTAAGATGGATGGCTGGATCTGTGACATATCAGACTCATTCTGCTCCACTGCAAAGTAATGAAGGACAACCATTTCCCACCCGTAATGTTTTCCAGGACATGGAATTTTACTATAGGAATGTAAACTTAAAGGGGCTGCCTGGTTACACATTACCGGGGATGTACCATAACTGCTGCTGTGATTACATTGGCAAGGAACAAACACCCCATGACACTCATTCTGAGGCTTTTAAGATATCCTCCTGGGCTATGGCTGCAAATTACCCTTATTTTAGGATGGTTACTTTACAAAACCTAGCACAGCTGTTCACTTGACTTGTCGAAACGGTAAAATTCCAACAAGCAATGTTTTCTGTCCTGTCCCTAAGGTCCAAAGCTTCTAAGAGGCAAACTTTTGGGCAGAATTGTTTTGCAGTCTTGCTGTAACTATATCTGGAAGGACAGACCCAGGCCCACTGCCGTCAAACTCATAATTCTCTATAACCTTGACAATTGTTTAAATTTTAGTGATTACTCCTGGGGTGTACCTGATATATCGGTTCGATAAGGATCCTGATGTCTTTTTAATTATGCAGGGTAAGCTCTCAAGAATGAGATAAAAATATTAGGCCGTGTAAACACTCATTATAAAGGCATTGATGAAATGTAAGCTACAAGGTTAGGAGGACTACGAAATTTGATCTTGTGTGTGGATCTGTCAGAAGCTCGGTGCGTCAACAATGCAGCGGATTCTAGAGTCAACAGCAGGTCCAACCCCCAGCTTGTCTGCATCATGCAAGGTCTCCAGATTACTCTGGGCATTCTGTAACTCACAATAAAAATAAAGATGATTCCAAAACAAACACATAAAAAACCAGAGAAGATGCAAAAAAGGACTGCACTCCAGTCTGTTGGAGCAGTAAATTTCCACTATATAAAAGTGGCATTAGTAAGTACAACTGAAATTAATGAGCTGTCCGTTTGGGTTATTTTATTTTCCTGCTATCTCTGGCATTCCTGCAGATGGCAAATCGGCCTGCATTTATGGTAATGATACTTTGATGCTCAATTTTATCACATGAAATTGATAGCGTTTTACAGACCGTCGTACACAGTGAAGTATTTCTGTTGTTGTAACCAATTCCAACAGCAGGGCTGTTCAATCAGGAGATTCTGGGCATCATTGGTGGGTCCATCATGACACCTATCCAAATCATAGGCTCAATACACTACTTCTGGTTCTGTAGTGCAATCTGACTCCAAACTGACATGTTCCCTTCTTAACAAATAACGGATTACGAGGTCAGTGATGGAGAGCCACCATGCCACTTCACTACTGACAAAACCCTTTCTTGTTTGCAAAAAGTCTAATTTTGAAGCGACAGGCGAGACCCATCAAGCATTAGCAGGCTGTATGGAACGTCATCTCCTGCTCAGATTTTCGAATGTTTAAATCTTTTAATCAACAAATCGCTTCCCGTTTGGTCAGTCTTATTTGCGCCTAAATCCATAATTGACATTGTTAATCCAGGCACATTTTACATCAAATCTGATGAGGATTTTTTCCATTAATGCCTATATCCCACTTATCTGATGGCAATTCAAGCATTATTGGATAAACTCTTGAACTAAAAAGACTCTCAGCAGGCATTAACTCCATTAACTTTAGCTATCCAGCTATCCAGACAGAAATTAAATCTCTATTCGACATTTTAAATGAAACAAACCTGTAAGTATACATATTTATTTTTATTCCCCCAAAGCAGCACAATAAAAGCATGACTGGAGCAATAGCAGTAAAATAATCTGTCATGTCAGCACCGACGGAGAGTGCAGCACAGTCCCCAGTAGTGTTTATTTTAACCATTCTCCAAGCCTGCACTCATTCTCACTTAGGGCATCTCCTTCCAGAAAGGAAACGTAGAATAAGGGAAATGGGGGAGAAAAAAAACAAACTAATACCCGATACCATCTTCTATATATTCTTCATTTTCTGCAAAATTTTCCATTTACACATCAATAGAACGCAGAGATGGGCACAAATACATCAACAAGAATTTTGTTATAAATCACAACTACTTGCTCATCGAATGTAACAGGATAAAATACAAAATACTGGTGTGAGAAAATGTATTTAATTTGTACCAAAATACACATAATATAGTAACAGTACATGACGAATACATGAACCATTGCATCCCTAGTAACGTGTAGTATTTATATGTTGTATTTATATTTATATGTGTAACATTCAACGTCAAGTTCACAGATCGGTTCCCGCTTTTACACAGCCCAGTGGCTACAAAACACTTACTTTTAGCTGACAGAAATGTATTTTGTCCTTAGAAACAAAGGTAGCTAACCTGATTTATCGCTAACTTAGGCTTCCATATATTGCAATCCACAATATGCCACTGCCTGAGCATGACTGCAGAGATTAACTAGAGTGCCACTAGCAGGCTAGCAAGTTCTATGGCACAAAACTGTTGTTCGCTAATCGCTCTATTTATCTGTCGTATTATGACATTCACTGAGAAACATCTGATAGTATGTCTAACTACATACGTTACCTTAAGACAGTCTGCAGCGGGTACCAAAGCGGCTTCTTTCCTTGCGTTACTGCTCACAACCAGCAAGCTGGCCCAACGGGGTGCGTCTCGCGATTTACCCGCAACTAGCCGAAGACGGTGGTAGGCTGTATATAAAAGTCTGTAAGGCAGGTGATAACGGTTCTTAAAATGACAAAGAAATAAAATTATATATTCTATATTTATATTAAAACACCATCTCTCAAAGTATTTTGTTACAAATTATAGCTGATTTTTTTTTTTTACTATTTTGCAAAATACGAATTACAAAACAGTTTAAAGTAATTAAACACGTATTTCGAATTGATTGAAACATTGCCCGTTTCAGTAGAATAAAAGAATGGAGAGTATGGGAACCCTAATATTCTGCACGTACACTCTGTTAGAGCTAGATCCCGACCGCTCCTTTGACGTATGAAACTGCGAGGTACGACGCTGCAGCCCACAGCACCCCCCGCAGGACACTTTACAGTATTATGATTCTGTGTAGCACATTAAGTGAGAAACCCATGACCACAGCATTCTCAATAAATAAACAGCCCCCTCTTCATTTCAGCACAAGTAGGCGTGCCGACTTATCAAAAACAACTAGACAGGTAGACTGCATCCAGGTCAGCTTGTTCCCTGGTGCATTATTATATGCTGAGGGTAACTTGAACGTTGTCCAAGGCCTTATGACGATTTATTTGTTCCATACCCGTAGTGGCAGGAGATGTTTTCTGCACAGTGAAAAAAGAAATGATTTTTGTGCCATTAATTGATCTCCAGTCTGAAGTTCTTCTTTCATTGCTGATGTATGTTACCTTTGAATCCTGTTTTTATGTTTACCTGAACCAAATGCAAAATGAAAAAATTACATTTGCATTATGCTGCATTTTATGTATATTAGCATTGTTCATTCGCAATAATTTATGTGCACACCACTGAATTGAAAGTGTTTCCATAACTGACAAATCTTTAGCTTGTAGATAGAACATTATGGACATCCCACCAAAATCAAATAAACAGAATGACTGTCATGACTCAAATGAATAATTATTCAGATTCCTACATCGTTATTATCTTTGTGACCATTCGCCTCCATTCACAACGAGGCTGTTTCAGTCTTGCGGTCTTCCATTTTAAAATACTGTAATCCCTACTTAATTCAGCAGAAAGTTAAATGGTTTGTAAATCATTTTATGAAGTGGCTGTCATGATTTGGGTGCTCAGCACTTCTGTATGAGTTTTTGTTAAAAGACAGTATATGCACTATGAACACAATCCACAAATATACAAGACACAATGGCTTTCCTCCTGTATACTGTATACAGACATATTAGTTATTCATTCCTTTCTGCATTCAATAAACGGAAATTAAAACTGACTCTGAGGCTATAACAGTAAATACAGGTAGCGTATAACAAACCAGGCCATTGTCACTAACATTTACACTGTGCAAAGGAATGCATTAATTACACGCTGCTGTCTTTAGCACTAGCTAAGCATTCATTCTCACATCCGCCTGCACCAGCCGCCATCTGCAGTTTAACCTAATTGCAGTAGAAATTTTTAAATTAAACTTTGATGCTAGTGCTTATGTAAGACATTACACAAATTAATTTGTGTAATGCTTGCATGCATTTAATTTTACATAGTATATTACTTCTATTTTTCATAACATAAGTATCCTAATTACATCACAAATTTGAGTTAACGCCAAACCATTAATACAGAAAAATAATGATGATAATATATTTTTTGCTGTTTCACAGAACATGGGACCCAGCCGCGCGATTGAGCAACTCGATGCATTTTACGTGTCTCCAGAACGGACAGCTGGCTCCTCCTCGCATTTGAGATGGTCGAGCTGCTCTCCCCCTTTTTGTTTTTCCAATTATTTTTATTAATGCTAGCGAAGAGAAGTTCCCAGCTCGTCCATATAAAGTATTAGTCAATTCCTCTGCAGCTCTTTGCGTCTTTGCCCGGAGGGAGGTTTCCAGGGATGAGCATCAGCCCAGGAAGGGACCGGCTGCAACCCCAGAGAAGTGTGCGTGGGGGTGCCACTTCTTCCAAACCGTCTTTTTTTCTGCACCAGCACCTCGTTAGACTCCCCATTTTGCGCGGCACATGTCTTCCGTGCGTGCGTTTTCCTGAGAGCGATAAGCTGCACAGAGGGCAGGGGGTGGAGAACGTTGCCCTCGCGGCTCAGATGGAAAGCTCCATGTAGGCTCTCTCATATTCATTAAGAACCCCTTGTTTGATAGAGACCCCCCCCCTCCCGCCCCCAACCACCACCATCACCACTGTTGATGTTGATGGATGGGGGCCCACGGATGAGTGAACGGTGAGCTACTGTGAACGGTAGTGGCCTTGAGAAGGGGCTATGGCGTGGGGAGAAGCCTGAATTATATAGCCTTCTGTGCTGGAGCTGGCCCCGGAGTGGGCTAGTCCTGATAACGGCTAGCAGCTTGTCAAAAACAGAAAGCTGTGTTTCAGTCGAGGGGGAAGGAAATGGGTACCCATGATACCAGCAGATCCTGCCTATCACATTTAGAGATCAAAATGCAGACTAGCACGGAGCCTTCGACAGAATTAGCTTCTGTCTGGCTATTCATCCAGGCATCACAATGCACATTGTGTTATACTTTCAGTGCTATTGTCGGGCAGATCTCTGATGATAATTCATTTTTGATTAGGAAGGAGACCCCATCCTTATCTTTTTTTAATGCCAGTCATTGTATTTAACTTTTCCACTTGATTTCTTGAAAATAAAAATTTCACGCTGGATGTGAGGTGGCCAGGGTCGTGTGCATGTTGCTCGGGACCGAGTTTCGGCCTGGCCAGTCCGCTGTTTACAGGTTTTATCCTGTCTCGCCTGGGAAACAGCCCATGCCAAAATCAAGGCAGAATCTCTCAGAATGTTTTTTTTTTTGCTTTTTCCCCTGTCTGTCTGATATTACAGTTTTGTAAGTGATGTTTGTACAAGACAGACAACAGCACCGCTTTGATATTTTTTCACAGAGAAACACCCCAGTCACCACACTAAGCTTCAATCCGTTAGCTGACATGATCCTCAATGCTTGCAGCCAGCTGCTTCTCACAGGTATTTGACGGGTCGGTGAAGCTGCTTTTTTTGGTAGGCAGTTGAGATCCCCTCCTTCAGACTGGTGCCAATTGGTCCATGGATATTCATAACTGATGTTTTACTTATAACCATGATAACAGAATTGTTATGCTAACCCAAATACGCAAATAAGCTAAGAATACAGTATGGTAAAATAAGTA
>JAODKN010000016.1:8959190-8976613 GCA_026774425.1 Petrocephalus zakoni | reverse complement strand
TATAACCATGATAACAGAATTGTTATGCTAACCCAAATACGCAAATAAGCTAAGAATACAGTATGGTAAAATAAGTATTGTATAAATTACATTACAATTGTAAAAACATACTACCAATGGACAGAAATGTAATATTGTAAAACTCTCTTAATGTAAAACATTAATTAATGGTGGACCTACTCTAAAGGTAAAACTGCCATACTGAAAACAAGTACTCCCTCACCTTATGATACAAACGATTAAATCATTTGTTTTATACTCAAAGGTAAATTTCTCATTCCAAAATGTTGGCCTCAGGAAGTAATATTTTGAGTGATTGTTATTCCTTTTAGAATTCCCACTGTTAAATGTGTCATAGTGTAACAATAAAATTAGATTAATTTGAATGATCCAAACTATCAGTCTACTGAATGATCGATCAAGGCCTTCTTCTGTGTTTAATTTAGTTTGCGCTGCTTGTGGGTAGCATAAATAAAGGGCGTTCCCGTAACACCGCGACGAGGCATCCCGGCAGGCCCTTGTAAACATGAAACAGCAGAATCCTAACGAATACAGCACACAATCAATTTGCTTAGACAGGGAGCGAGCAGGTAATCAGTCAAGAGCCTCCACATGGGTTCAGCTGAAAATGCTACAATTCCTCAGCAATTAAAGGTTTCATTAAATGTGATGGCAGCCATTTGGCTGAGCCGGGTCTGTGATAACCATTTGGAAGTGTTGTGATCTCATTGGCATGGTGTGGCCTGCACCGGGTAACTGAGTGCCACCTAAAATAGTTTTGACAAGGTAATTATTTTAAACTAGGACGACAAAGGCATTGAAATGTCATTTCCTTTTCCTATCCCCAATGTCGTGCGGAGCTGTACCTGACCCAGCTGGCTCTGCCAGCCGGCCACCCCGGCGATATTGAGAACCGACGGCGGTCCTACGACTGGACCTTTTATGCAGGGCTCATAACCACATGACACAGGGCGGGATGGGCTCACCGAATTATTAAGGGTGCTTTGGAAAGCTGGAACCAAATGTGCGATGCAAAGGTGCTCAGACCAACAGGACATTAGTATTCATGGAATGAAATGAGCAGCAAATGCGAGGTGTGGGAAGAGGCTACAATATTAAACTCAATAAACTCTGATTTCTTCACCAGCGCTGCTCTGTTCCCCCCTAAACCGCCCCTCTCTCTTCATTAATATTAATGATCATATATTTGGTTTAAAACCCATAGCTGTCAAAACCCAGTCTGTGTTCTCTGCCTATGCTTCTGCCACTATTGCTCTCACTGTTACCACAGCTGGTAATATATTAGTACTTAACTGCTGTAGAAGTACATAAGTATTTGTAATAGCAGAGGCAACAATAGCTGCAGAATTGCAATGTGTGCGGCAGGCGTATGAACATGGCGGGGTCTATAGTGGTGGCATTTTAATTTTCAGGGGAGGTGCAAAGGGGTGGATGGGGCACTGGGGGGGGGATGGGGTGCATAAAGAGGAAAAATGAAGTCTGTCACCGAACTATAGTTATATATTTTGTCACTGACAAAAGTAAAACCACAGTATTTTCTTAATATTATACAGTAATCATGGCTATGTACATTTTGTACAAAATTTGGTAAAAAAAAAAACAATAAATATACATGCATACATATACGTATACATACATATATATACACATATATACACACACACATATACTGTATATATATATAGTGTTCTTGGGAAAACTGTATTGCACGTTCTATGATCACGGTCTGAGTCAATGTCGATCCGATTTCCGCGTTCTGCCACTAATCTATAGAACTTTTCATTGTTGTTGTGGGCGTGAGAATGTCTTCTGGTGCATGGATTTATACCATTCTTTCCCAAGATTACGTACTATGGTGAAGATGGCAAGCTTGGGTCATTATGGGATGGAGGGTGTGGTGGGAGGAGTCAGTGAGCGTGGCTCCCCCTCGGGGTCGGCCGACACCCCGGAGCACAGCTGCTTCACTGCACACGTCGCCTGCACCAGCCACCATCTGTTGGCGAATAACCTTCCGGATCCCTCAGCACAGCCAACACACCTGTGCATGCCACCTCCGATAGAGCCTCCTGGAGGGACACAGTCGGATGCCTGGTGCTGAATATCCAGCGTCCGCCATTCCCCATGCCCCCGTGCAGGTGGGGGGCTTAAGTGGGCGCTTTTCGTGGGCCCGGCTCACACCCGGGCGGCCAGGTGCTCCACGGCACAGGTGCGTGATGGAATCCAGAACTTCTTGTACCACGACATGCTGTGCTGTCAAGGCCAGAGGGCTCCCTGCACCGGGGAGCAACTCCAATTCCTTCGGGCTCTTTTCTGGACGGCCCAGGACACACTGCGGGTCTTCACATAGCAAGGCTCCGCCTACTGCTGACAGAATGTCATTCCTGCACAACCTTGGCCATCTGTTTTCCTATAGACACTATAGTATCGCCTTCCAACTGTCCACGGCCTCTTATTTTGTTTACCAGTGTTTTCACTGCTCGGTAATAGAAGATGACTCTTAAATCTGTCTTAGAGCAGCATTTGCATTGTCGGACAGTATCGATTCAAAGCCAGTCAGGTAATCATGCGGTGATGATTCAATGTGCAGGGCTTTGGGAATTAGATACTAAACAGGAACAATTTTTACAAGTTCATTCTAGATTTCTGCATCGCCTTCAGCATGATGAATCGTTAGATATGACATATAAATAGTCCAATCCTATGCCATAATGATGATATGTGACTAAAATAATTACCTTTGAATGGAATGTTCTCTGATAAAAAATTCAATTGCAGGCATCCACAAAATGTTATAGGGCTTCACTAAAACTAAGACTGCTAAATGGGTGCAGAAAATAATTTCTGACTGAAAAAAACAGCAATGAGAATAGCAGAAAGAATTTAATGTACTCTGTATATTGAAGCCTTATCTGAAATCCTGAGAAGAGAAATGTTTTTTCTCCTGTCTTTGATCAAAGTTTAAGAAAAAGGAACAATTAGTCTAATTAGTTATACATGAATAATTGATTCCATTTTAAAAATTAGATGACACCATGTCTAATTCACACAGAATCTTACAGGCCTAAAAAATGCTTTTTGATGAATAGGTATGTGCTAGTGCAACTCCGCTGGTTGCAGTTGGATGCATGTTTGATTGATGCTGCTGGCTGACGATTGGCCATTTGAGTAATGCTGCCTGTTTGTGATTGGATGTGTGTTTGAGTGACGTGGCTGTTTGGCAAATGGAGGCAAGCTTGATTGACGCTGCTGTTTGGCATACAGAGGTATGTTTGAGTGACGCTGCTGGTTGGCAATTGGCAGTTTGAGTGATACTGCCTGTTGGTGATTGGGCGTGTGATTGAGTGATGCACTCGCAGTGAGAAATACCTACACTCACACACCCAGTCAATGTACACTGAAGGTAGCTTATTCAAACCTTTAAAATGACTCCGACTCTATATATGGGTGGGAAAAATAATGTTAGGCGCTAGAGATTAGACGAGCAATCCCATAATTATAATGCTGACATAATTACATTACTATTAAGTAAAATTACATTATAGTATAAGTGCTAGTATTTCTCTTATTATAGGCACAGAGGTACCTTAACTGAAAGATTTAATATACAGTGATTTCTAAATCTATAAATCCATCTACATATGGCTTATCCACTAGAGAGTTGCGGGCCTATCACAGAAATCAGAGGGTACAAGGAACGTGAACCCCCAAATTGGGAAGCCAGTGACTCTGACGAACTTTAACATACTCCTCTTTGTAAGTGGTATACAAGTCTTTCTCAATTTGAACGACATAGGGGAAGAACAGCGGGCTCCTAATAGATTAAAAATGACAGTACCTGTCAGACACGAGCGCAGGTCCTTAGCGGCTATGCGACATGCTTCCCCAAGTTACTCAGCAACATCTAAGACCGCTTGGCAGTGCACACCTGAACAGGAGAAACCCCACCCCCCAGAGCATGGGAGACCCTGCAGGTTTCTCATGAGCTGGGCGTAATTAACACCCGGGTTGCGGGGCCCTGGAGGAGCGAAGCCCAGAGAGTCTTTTGGTACTTGCTGTAGATTTAAGAATAAGCAGCTGCTGGCTGCTCCAATCTCATGTGGCCATTTAGAAGGCAGGTTCTTTCCAGCGTCTCGCTCTTACAGTTTAATAAATGCCTTTGTTTCATACCCAAAAGGGATTTTTTTTGGCGCTTGTCAGATAAAGGCCAACCCTGTCCATGAGTTTCCTTCCCCGGCATGGACAGAGTCTGTTTACTCTTGGAGTCAAATTCAGTCATCTCTCCCCTCAATCTGTCAGAATGCGTGAAAGAATTTTTAAATGAATCTCCTTCCTCATTACTTCTTTTCTTCCCACATCCACATTGTGTAGTTTGAAAGCTGACTGATTTTTTTTTTTCTTTTGGCCAACGTTATGGGCAAATGACCTTTTCTAATAATAATGAAGAAAGAAAAACGAGCCGAGGCGTAGAGAGCGACTGTGGCGTTATTTGACACTCGGTATTATTCGGGATTTTCCCTGACAATGATTTAACAAGGCGTAGCTCAGTCGTGTCAGTGTTAAGTTCGGGATCAGTTGCTCTGCTCTTTCCTGTTTCATGCCTCTAATTGTTTCTGACACTTGAACTGTTTAACATGTGCAAATCAGAACCTCCACAAACACTGGCTTTCGTCAGAGGCGGGACTCGCTCGGGAAGGAACACCCTGTGATTGACATGCATGACACAAACATGTCTAAATTTGGGAACATCTGGTGATAAAATGGTTCCGCTTTAATGCCTTTCAATTCCTCCTTCTCTCGCATTTATCAAATCCATTTTAAGTGTATACTGGGGCATATATTTGGTTCGGGGTCGTGACAGCCCCGGCGACTTGAGAATGATCTACCCACTGTGAATTACTAACCTGAGGCGTGCTTCGAAGACATTTAGAAGTTGTCTGACGCCACCGACTTCCGTCCGTGCCGCTGGAGCCAGCCCAGTGTCCATTTAGCAATCGGCAGGGAGACACGTGAGGAGCTGTGCTAACAGAAACGAATGATTTATGGCGGATGATTCCCACGAATGGCGGGACAGAGGTGTCTGAGCGATGGCTGGCATGCTCCCTTATCATCTGTCAATCAATAATCGCTCTCATCCATGTGCTTGGAATGCCATTGATAACCAGCGACTTGTCTCCTTGGGTAATAAGAAATGGAATGACGGTAATGGCAGAGTGGTGCAGAGGAGGCGGGGCGTGATGAATGAGGATGTGAGCCGAGGGCTCGCCGCCATCTGTGAGGCCGTCCACTGGCTGGGGTGGTGCCTCACCCCAAGCCGGGCCCCCGGAAGGGTCGAGGGGGCCACGGGGCTTTGCCTCGCTCGCAAATCTACATTTCGCTTCCGCAGTATGGAAGGGAGTCGCAAAACAAGGGGAGGCTTGCGGATTTCCGGCCAAATACCCACGACAAATATATGAGGGATGATCCTGACAGACACGTTATGGATGCCCAGGAGAGGCGCATGACAGAGACAAGACGGACCCTTGTGACAGGTATGGGATGGATCGCTAGGTGAGATACATAACAGATAACTCTGATAGGTACATGATGGATACCTACAACAGATACTCGGCAGATATTTATGACAGATACTGGATGGATACCTCGGGCAGATACAGGATAGACACCTTTGATGGCTCTTATAGGACACCACGTCCGTGTCAGCTCTGATTTGCGACAGGTGAAATCGCCCTAAAATCGAGCATCTTATCTTAGCTTTGTGGAAGAGAATAATCTGCAACCAACTTATTCTACCAGATACCTGGTAATTTACACCCAGGATATGGTTGGTTTTGTGATTTGCTGGTTCCTGTGCTAAAAATGATTCACTCCCCCATACAGATTTCCTTCCCTAATCACAGATAAAAGTAAAATAAAAATAAAAGCCTTTACTTGCTTCCCAAAGCAAAGAATAAAATTATACGATTGATTCCTTAAAATGATAACTTGTCATTTCAAACCAAGGAAAGGGGGTTGGCTAAGATGAGAGATTTTTTTTTCCCTGCATCTGACAAGCCTGAAATATAGTCTATATTGGTTAACCAAAAGGAACACATACATTTTCTACATTAGAAGAATTCCCATTATTTTTCTCTCAGCCATGAAAATCAATTCTGAAATGATTGCATTCAGGGTAAAAAAAAAAAATAAAAATATAAAAAAAAAGTTGATGTGCCTTTGGCTGGTCAAATGGATAGAAACAGACATTCTATTTTTCCCCATTTTCAAATCCTCAGAGGAAACACTAAAAATGGGAACGGCTAATGTTGCTTTTCCGTCTAGCATCTGACACGAGCTCTAAGCCCTGCAGTTGTTCACATTATGGTGCTTGGGTGCCCCCCCCCCACCCGCTGTAAACGAGAGAAGTGGGGAGCATTACAGGAGTTTGCCTGTCTTTTAATTTGCATTTTAAGTGCTCAGATAATGATGCCAGCGAGCGGAATATTTAATTGTGCTGCCGGGATTAAGTTAAGCTCTCGAGTCGTCTCTCGCAAACGGACGGGGCCGATGAGACTTTCATTACTGCACGGATTCTGGCCACAGGTGCTGAATTGGGATAAAAGCCAGGGCCTGGTCGGGATCTAAGGGGGGATAGGACGGCCGCTCTGCTCGGGTTCGGATCTGAGAGGTGTGGGCGGACCCTGGGGCTCCTCACACGTCTTCCCAGGGCGCTAACCCGCAGCACGGTGCCTGGGGGAAATTGCACGCTCAGCCAATTCGCCAGGATGACCGACTTTGGAGACAGGCAATTTCATGCACTTAGCCCTGTTCTTCTTCCTCGAGCTTCAGCTGCGGTGTCACGTACGCCGCCTGTAATGTGACCCACAAACCGAGAGGCGCCCGAAGTCAGACAACATGCCTGCAACACTTTGCGTCTACCCTGTAGTTTCTGCTTCGGGGGGAGAACGACAAACTTTGGGTGGAAATCAATTTCAGCTCTTATCTAAGAGAAGAATCTTTAGAAATGGAAAAAAAGACACAAGTTTAACAGAAAAAAAGGAGGTATGTGGAGGGAAAACAAGCTTAAAATGTCAATTTAAAAACTGTGCTGCTATTACTGTCCAAGAACCGTTAACTAGTTACTCTGTACAGAAATGGCACGAGCTTCACACCCATCATAAGAAATCTCTGCCTGTTTTCTGGGACATTTTCTCTTCTAAGGCTCCAACCCTTCCTCTCCCAGAACTGTCTGCCCGGTCTGGAGCCTATCCCAGGAACCACAGGGCACAAGGCAGAGGGCACCCTAGCTCAGATGCCAGTCCATCACAGGACACACACTCACCCACTACAGGCAATTTAGAGACACCGGTTCACTTAAGTGTGTAGTGCCGGGTTCAGAACAAAATCACTGCGGGTGCATCTGAAATTAGTGGAATGAGTGCTGCAGTCATGGAGCAATTGGCTTGTACCTGAGGGTGCGCGTGATTAATCAAGGGGTGCTATGCACCCTTAGGCACCCTTGTAAATTCATGACAGAAAACCAGAGCATCCAAAAAACACACTCTACGGTGGGGGTTGAGCTCCCTAACATACAGGACCAAAGTGCTGCTCACTGAGACTTAACAACTTACCTTCTTATGTTATATTCTCATTTTAAAAATAAAAATTAAAAAAATAATAATAACCAATCAATAGCCACTGCCACACAACAATATATGTCTCCAGTTTATCTGTCTAGTAGAAAAGCCAAAAGATCTGTAAAAAAAACCTTCCAAATTGTTCTTGGCACACAACCAGAAAAGTCCATTTGCAGAGGGTCTGTCATCATGATGTCTGTTGATCAGTGTTGTTTTCTTATGGCACCCCATGTCATGTACTGTATATCTGTGTGTTTTCTTGATTAGGTGATTTTTTTCTGTAATTATTTGTTTAATACCATCTTCAAAATGTCTTTTTCACATTGCACCTGTCCAAAACTAAAAAAAATATTACAGCACATAATGAGGTACTGAAAAGGACATTAATGACATTCTTTCTACTGTCATTTATTTTTTTTATTCCTATATAATAATTTATATATCCAGGCCCTGTGATGTGAAACAGGATTTCTTGCTTAGCTGGATAACCTGTCATATTTAAGGTAGTCTGGAAGAAATGTATGTAAATGAAGATAAAGATTATATAAACTGGGGGACCTTAAATCCGACACACTATGCAGCTAAGCAATAAATCTTGCTTCATGATACAGCCCTCCAGTCTAGATGGTAAGTATTGGAAAGTGTGTAACACAATATTTTTTTTCCAGGTTCATCATTACCACAGAAGCAAGCACTGACATCAAAAAATGCATTTATGAATATTTTTGAAAAGATGTGTTTTTTAAATAGAATTTTAAAATTGTTTAGATTTAGCTCGATAGTATAACGGACGTTTTATTAGATTATTAATGTAGATTCAGCTCTACAGAGACACGTCTTATTGATTACTAAGGCATATTTAGCTTGTTAACTGGAATGATTTAAATAATTATTTCCTTGATAAATCAATGATATTAGGGATTTTAGTTTGCCAATATGCTGTCACGTTAGCGGCGGGAGGAACGACCCATATTCGCAGGCTGCGGGGTTAAGCCCTTCACAAGAGCGTTTATTAGCCAAAACAGGACAACGAACAGAGCAAGCGCGAGCGCAAGCATTAACATGCATTGACAATACCGGACAAGGGAGACAGGACTGGGGCAGACTAAATACTAGGGATGCAGATGATCAAACACTAAACAGCTGAGAACGGGACGGATTCGCACGAGAGGAACGAGGGGGCGTGGCACACGGGAGGATCGGACGGGCAGGGCATGACATATGCATTTAATTGTAGACCTAATTATATTACATGTAATTCAAAATTCAGTCACAGACTGTAGCTATAAAAACTACAATGCTGAACACTTATATACAGAGAATTGCTGTATTTTAATGTTAGAATTGTTAGTAATAAGGGTACGCGCAGTTAACTGGGGCCCCCTCGCAATACATTCTGCACAGTGACCCATAGCACGTGCAGCATATAATTTACTGCCAATAGAAGCATTACAGCTGTTGTTTCAATTATGTTACAGTATACGAAAAAAAATCGTACGAGAAATTAATACCGGTATACTGAATGAACCAGTATACCACCCAGCACTAGTATTAAGAGAGAATTATTTTTTGTGGTGTTTAAAATCTTTAGTGTGGCATTCCACAGAGGATGAGAAAATCTGCGAAAGCACATGAAATCTCAGAATATCCACAATGAGCATGTGTGTAAGAGTCATCCCACTGTATCATTCCGCTGTATCATCCCGGTGTATCATCACAGGGAACCCAAGGCTTGGTACCTGGACAACCAAAGCTTGCAGGAGCCATGAAATGAAGTGTGTCATATTCAGTAGAGGACAGATTAACCAAAACAAATCAGCTGTACAATTTCAAACACTTTGCCAGGCCTTCATTTCTGATTTCCTTCCCTGCTCCTCTTAATGTGAACGGCCTGCTCTTCCAAACTGCCAATCACGTGGCTGCAGTTGCTGTACAGCTAAGCATTAAGAGTGCAAAGACATGTGATCTACGGGTTTTTAACCGTAATATTGCTTTTGCTGCCAGACCTGGAGGTTCCAGCATCCCAGAAGCAGCCAACCTCCTACGATTTTCACATACTACAGTGTCTAGAGTTTACAGGGAATGGCGTGAGGAACAAGAGACATCCAGCCGTCGCCGGTGCTGTTGCCAAAAACACACTGTTAATGAGAGTGATCTGTGGAGAGCGGCCAGACTTTATAAAGCTAGCAGGAAGGCTACAAGTACAAAAACAGCTCAGTACATCAGGGGTGTGCAAACAGGCATCTCTGAAGGCACAACGCATCAGGCCTTAAAGCGATAGTACTACGGTACTGCCACAAGCAGCCGTACCCAATAAAGTGGCCGCAGAGCCTACATGACAGCAGCTCAGTGCTGCTGATTGCTTCATTGACAGTCCACATGTTTGCCACACACAGCTACCCGCTCATTGTTCTCACATTGTACTGTTATTTTCATTATTCTCGATTATTGTGTCTTCCCAAGGCCTAGTGGAAACACACAGATAATATATTCAGAAGTTAGAAGTTAGACTGTGTCCCAGCCACCATATGTTTGCCTAAATGCATTCCTGTGTTTTTTCCTGTTAGGAAAACAGATCATGCTCTGAAAAACCTATGGGGAGATCGCGGACAATAGCTAATTCACCTAAAGCAGCTTCATTTGGCAGACAGTAGCTGGACACAGGAGGTAGGAAATGGAAAAAGGCAGATATGGAGTACATGCACAGAGAGATGCAAGCCCTTTGCTGGGATTCTCATTAAACATTATAGTGTGGTGAACATGCCACCTGGAGCGTTCTTGGCCCTTCTGTCGTTCATTTCTTAAAGTTTAAAACTTCTATGGATACGAAATACAGTTAAGAGATGCCAAGACGGGGCCAGGGCCAGTTCCCACCTACCTACCTGCCTAGCAGCTTATTGATGGAGGGATATCAGCAGTGTTCTGAAGGGGCGATGAGAGGGTATGCAGAGCTCATCCAGACTCGGGAGTATCAGGCAAGGCTGATCATTTCGCGGCTGGTATTTAAAACATCTCATCTTCTCGTGAGGACATTGACAGTGGTTTATGGAGGTGATGGACTCGAAGGCTTGAAGGTTGCTCAGACCTTTGAGTGCTGTAAAAATTGCGGTGAGTCAGCTAGGTCAAAAAATTCCATAATAATGTCAAGGCTTTCTGTATATATACATACATACTGTATGCCTTTTACCCTAGTCTAAGGGTATGCTTGTGCATCGAGATACTTCATGAAAAAAACCATAAAACGGATAATTAACTTGTCATTCAGCTGACTATTTAAATTAACTGCTAGATTGTTTTATTTAATATTTTTAGGATCTTTTTCAAGGTGGTATATGTGGATGAAGAGCGAGGCATGCATATATAATGAAATTAAAAGGGTGCTTTTTCAGTGTACGGAAACATGTTAATCTAACATGCTAACACAATTTGCCTTTGTGTTCTTCAATCACAATATGACCTTGCAAACCAGGTAGTTGTCATCCCAGGTAATGACTAATTAGCTTGATCACCTGCCCAACTGAGCGTCCATTACACCCAAACCTACAGTTAAAAAAAGGAATAACTATAAAATACCCACACCTACACCATCAATAACGGGTTTCAGCTTTTTTTTTTGTTATGGGATATGCCTCAGTGCGCAGAGCATTATGGGAAAATAATTAAATACAGATTTATTGCTATATGGTCATTTGCCTCAGCCTTGCAAATGACCACCATGACAGAGAGGTAGAAGATGTTCAGTGACAAGGCAGGCTTGACTTATGCTTATACCTCAGAGGAAGGTTTTCTAACATCCATTTGATGGACTGAGTCTTGCTACACTTATTTAATATTTACTCAGTCTCATGGCCTAATACTCTTGCCTATACGAATATCTTTAATCTCTGAGACAGGATAATAAACACAGAGACACATGTAGGTAAGGTAAGTTCTGACTGGGATGTAGATCCACTCGGGGGCCACCAGTTAGATCATGCTAGGTCTTCTAAGTTCTAAGTGTTGTCATCAGTATGTAGTTGTGGTGTATGTCAACAGTGTTGTATGTAGTTGTGGTGTATGTCATCAGTGTTGCATGTAGTTGTGGTGTATGTCATCAGTGTTGCATGTAGTTGTGGTGTATGTCATCAGTGTTGCATGTAGTTGTGGTGTATGTCATCAGTGTTGTATGTAATTGTGGTGTATGTCATAGGTACAGCTGTACTGCTCTAATAGGTGATGCTGGATACTGACAGGCGATTGGGAAGGACTCAACCCAGGTGGGTCTAGGTCAAGCTGGTGATGGGGTGGGAGGTATGAGGGCCCGCATGAGGCCTTGAACCCCTGGGTGCTGCTCTTGTGGCTGCCCTTCACGCCCAAGCTTGCTCTCATGGTGAGCAAGGTTAGGGAAGGTGAAAAAAGAATTGCATTATTAATTATTATTATGAACTGGACCGCACCACGCCAGCATGTATGTTCAGAACAGAACACGAACCCAGTGTCTGGTCATTTAACAGTGAAACTGGTTTACGATGAAAGAAATTTACGGAGACAGATTTCATGCAAACGAGCCAAAAATAGTTTAAATCCCTCTTTCCTTTTAATTAATGTCATAAACCCATTTCCTGACAGTTTATAAACCAATGCTCAGAAAAAAATGCAAGAAGGCCAAATGTTAATCCCCTTGCATCTTCCAAACAGCTACATTACCGCACGGCGTTTTTCCAAAGGCACATACAATATGTGATTTTTATATTGGACACAGTTCAATAGTGTCAGCGAATGTGTTCAGGTTAAACGGGTGCTCAGGGGCCCAAAAGAAAGCTCCCCCCCCCATCCTGGGATTCTTACAAGCATGGGGGCTTTGAGCACCGTTTCCCGTAGGTGAGATCACACGGGGCTTATTGGAAATAAGCGGTCACCATGCGGTTCAGCCTTTTTTGGGGGGTCTGGCTTTATACCAAAGTCTTATCTGTGATAAATGGGATATGTTGCATCCCAAATGAAGACACCCAGCCCCAGTGACATGGTAATGAAGCACTTCAAAATAAAGTGGTCACCCAAAGCAGGTTGCACTAAATTTGATCTCGTTCAATTTCTTTAAACTGTCTGGCAGGCATGCAAGGACAATGGGAGCCTTTTATGAATCACACACTTAAAGGGCACTTGGGGGTTGTCCCTGGATTAAAAAAAGGGAAGACACATAACCTTGATCTTAAAAATGTTGCCCAGTTTAATTTACATGGAGTACCACACACACACACACACACACACACACACACACAAAAGCTTTGGGTCAAGATTATATATGCATCTATGTGTAGCATTAATTTCCCCAATATTTAAGCAATGTCATTTACCCAAAACTGGGTTGTCATAATATAAAATGACAAAGTATAGTATAGCATGACTAGGGATAGTATGGTATGGTATTTTATAGTATGGTGTGTTATACTATGGTATAGTATCATTTGGTATGGTATGTTATAGTATGGAATAGTATAGTATTGTTTGGTATGGTATAGCATGTTATAGTATGGTACAGTTGTGTGCCATGGTATATTGTATGTCATGGTATTTTGATATATGATATAGTACTGTATGGTGTGGTATGTTATAGTATGGTATAGTACTGTGCGGTGAATGAGAAAGGACAGAACTTAAGCCCATGCCAAATGTCCATTACCGGTATAAAGCAGGATGGCTGGTAATTATAGAATCTAAATGGGCAATAAAGTAAATTATTGCCGCTGTACTGCGAGCACATTACCTTTGACGGTTAACCTTTATTCGCCATGGAGAGCATGCCTATTGCCAGGTCACGAAACACATTCCAGCAATCCACACGGCAGAGCGAAACGAAGTACTCCACCGTGACCTGCTGGTGACAGAGCCTGAGGATCAGGACCAGAGCACCCCCCCCCCCCTTGCCCCAGGGTGAAAACAAACAGAACAAAATATGGTCCAAATACAAAGTAAAGAAATAAGAGTATATAAAAAAACCTACATATTTTACTCCAATTTCTGAGTGCTGTGGCTGTAATCATTTCGTCAATAGCCTTCCAGCATGCAGCTGTGGAGATACAGATGGTTTTATAAAGATCCATCAGATATAATTTAGCTCATTCGGGGCCTCCTGAGGGGCTCACGAAGGGCTCATTTGGGAGGGGGGGGGCAGAGAAGTCATGGGAGCCCCTGCTGAATGCAGGGTCATCGCCATGGGAACACAGAGTCAGCGGCACTTACATCGGTATTCCGGACTCCTGGACTGGCGATGCTCAGGTGCAGGCTCACTCGCGTGGAACCCGCTCTTTAAGTACTCAGAAACCTCATGCCGTTCATAAAGAGGACAAAAAATGTTATATTAAGGGTAATATTTCTAGTTTTGGAATAATGGCTTTAAAGTGTTCAAAAGACTGGCTATTGACCCACACAATTAAAGCGATAAAATGATATTTTAATTAATCTACAAACAGACACAAGCAGTGAAAAGGGTCTTAAGCAATGTTTTGATGAAGAATTGCATGATAAAAATTACCTATGCAAAAAGTGCAGCTGGTAAATTTCAACCTGCCACCTGATACCAGCGTTTATCAAATGGAGAAATCTGTGTTTTAACGAGAACAATCACGGTGAAATCACGAGGGAGAGAGGAATCACAGAAGCCTGTGTTGCCTGCCTCTTATCCTGCAGCTTCTCCGTTCCCCGCCGGGCAAATATTTAAGTGTAAACACCGGTGATTAGATTCCACGTATGTTTGTGTCACGTCGTTTTTCCCATTGTGTGGTTCCCAATTCATGCGGATTGACTGGGGTCAGGTGAATGAAGAATAAAATAAGGTACACTCGACACAAACACGCACGCACAGAAATCCTCCGCCACATCCATCTCTGCAGGGTAAGTCAAGCGGGCCTGTTTAATCCACCGCGATTTGTGTTACCTATTCCTTGTTCCGGATGTCTGCTGGTATAAGTGCGTGTTATAACTCTGGACTTGGGGCTCATTTAAGTCTCTCTGCTGAATTTTCTCCCAGTGCCTTTGAAAAATATCCATTTTTCATTCACGGTGGATGGAGACTTGCTTCGTTTGCTGTATGATTCCTCCTCCGAAGTCCTGTTCTTGCCACATGCCCTGGGTAGAGGAATAGCCCATCGAAGCTCTGGCCTTTCTTCAGCCTCCCCTGGTCACATGACCTGGTCCCTGAAGGCCTCAGGGTTCCCTCGGGCTCATTTGTCTGCGGCTGGTCTGTGGTCACTATGATGTAAACGATATGATGCGATGGCTGGCACCGTCCTTCTCAGTCCAGATTAACCTTGCCCGGCGGCCGCTTTCGCTGAACTAAGCAGCAAGAACAAGGCTTCTATAATTAATTCCGAACAGAGGCGAAGTAAAAATGTAACCTTAAGTTATCTCATGAAGACCGACTTCTAAAGGGCATGAGCCATTAGCCTAAACACCTAACAGCTAAAAAGCAGACACAAGTTAAATGGTGGCCATGGGAATAATGCTCCTGCAGGATTATTTTGTACGAAACTGATGTCCTTACCAGGTCCCGAAAGCTGATTACATTAACAACGTGACATAGTTCAGGACAGTATCTGTAGCCTGACACCAGTACTGACAACAGGCCCGACCAGGACATTAATACTGACCTGCTCATCTCACAGCTGATTTAGTCAAACAGAGGCAGCCCGACGGCACCATTACGCGGAAAGCTCCCACTTTCACTTTTACTCGAGTCAGAGTTCCGCTCTGCTGCTTTCACTTTTGCTTTGCTCCCTGAACGTCACAAGTTAAGCACTTTTTTTTTTTAAGGATTGCCGATCTCATACTGGTTCATTCTAGACTGCTTATCGTGTCCTCTCGCAATCTCAGTGTGAATCAAATGCCCCCCCACCCTTCAGACAACCAGCCCTGTCCTTAAAAAAGGACTGCGTTGCCATTGCCATTAAGCTACTTCATCTGAGCTTTGGTTTCAAAATGGCAGCCTTGATGTCTTCCACGTCCCAAATAGCAGCTCTCAGGAGGGGCAAAATCATTGTTGTTCTCTATATTTTATTGTCTCTTATTATCTTGGTGGCCTGACTACTCACAAGCAGGCATACTGATCGGGAATATCCACGTTAAAAAATCAGGCTAGCCTTTGCAGTATGTGCTTACCTGAAGTGTTTACTTCAAAGTGTCTCCCCAACTCCTCACTCAACACCAGCTTTGTTAATAAATGATTTTAATATACATGTTTAATATTAAGCTGAATACATTACAAATTAGCCTGAATCTTTACGGCATCTATGAAACGCCTGAATCATTAGCTCAATTGCATTGCCTATATGGTATCAGCGGCTACATTAAAACATGATACCTTTTTAAAATTCTTCAATAAATTCCGTAGGTGCACCAGAATGTGTTCTTGACCTTTCAAACTCAATCTTTAAAGCCAATGCATCTAAATAAAATAAATGAACTACATAATACATTAGAGCAGATTCAATTAAAATTCAAAATCTTCTTTGATCCTTCATTGTTTGATTATTTACCTGGGAACCTGCAGCACCTAAATTTTTGGAGGGAGAGAGGGGTCACCAGTGTTTGACTGCTCCTGATTTGGACCGTGGCTAGCCACTATGTTTCTCCTTAGGATGGGCTGGATCTGCTTGTAATCACCCAGGCAATTTTGAGGACAGGTCTCTGCATGGAAAGTTTGTGTGGTTCTATGGGGGGGAAATGTCACACACACTCACTGGCCTGCCGCTCTAACTCTACAGCCGGGATAGGCGGCCTGCTAACGGAGAAGGTCATATAATGCAAATGAATAATGGATAATGATGATGGAGAAGCTACATTTGTTTGCCATTTGTAAATGTATGAGTATAAATACAAAGGAAATCTCCCGTGGAGCTCTACTATAAGACTCACACACTCACAGGTGAGAATCAGAGGTGGATAGTTCAGGTCCAAAAAGTACAAATCCAGGCCAAGATTTTGTTTCAACCAACCAGTTGACGATTCCGTGACTGTGACTCTTTAGTTGCTGGAAACAAAATGTGGATTTGTTCTTTCTGAACCTGAACGTTCCACCTCTTGTGAGACTGAAGCCTGGAGTCTGCGTGGGGTCAGCCATTTATCTGGCATTTTGGAGTTAAAAAAGACAATCATGTAGTGCCAAAGGACACACACACATATTTATATGTACATAATCATTATTGTGGCCAATACAGTGATTCCAGAGGAAATCTCCTTTTAGCAGGAGACTCAGGATGGATAAATGAAATTGTGCACTTTGAGCAAAAGCATTTGTTTATTCAGCCTTAATGGGGAGATCTGACCGGGGTAATTATAAAGATTAGAGGGGGACCCCAGCGAAGATGCAGGACATATGTTTCAAGAAGTGGAGCCTGGCAGCAGTAAAAAGATCTGGGTCCTTTCTAGTACTTTTTTAGGCAAAGGTGCATCAATTACATTGCATTTGCATGTCCAATTAAAGCGCGCGCTGATTGTGGAGAGAGAAAGGCGTCCTACAGGGGGGCCTGGGCGATAATTGTGTTGTCTCTGTCAAGGCAACCATGCGTTTGTTAATATTCGACAGAGCCACGGGGTTAATTAGGTTATTGGCGGAGAGCGAATCTGTATTGCGGTGAGGCTACCAACGCACCAAGCTACGTGAGCTTGTGCCCTCCGATGCTCTTGTTACGTCGAGTTACCAATCACTGTGTTCCTAGAAGGTCAACCCCCTGCACACGTATACACGTACACCCCACACGTTTACTTCAAGTCGGGCTCACTCTGAAGTAGCTAAAGGGAGAAGGGCGTGTT
>JAODKN010000016.1:8930038-8944695 GCA_026774425.1 Petrocephalus zakoni | reverse complement strand
GTAGGGGCTGGGGAAGAGGCGTCCTTCACACTGCCTGATCTGCCCGAGAACGGAGCTCACCGCTAATGCTAATTCAGGCGACACATGTGGAATCCTTGGCCCTCTTCCAGGAGGCCCGGAGCGGCCCGGCCCAGGGAGGATCTGGGGTAGGCTCACGAGGGTTAGAGGGGGTTAGTGGGCCTAACGTCAGGAAGCCGGGGGGATGAGGACGGGCCCGGCGGGGTGCGACGCCACGTCAGGTGCCCCAGCCGGAATGCACTTTGACGCATTTTAAGCGATACAGCAGAAAGATGCGACGCGGGGCGTGCCTCTAAGTGTAACAGCTTGCACTCCTCAGCAAGAGGCGTGTATTTGGGGATATTTTTAGAAGCGCGCGCCGTCGTTTCTGCTTGCGCTGATAATGAATGAGTGCTCGGCGGGATATCGCGCCCTCTGTGCCGTATATATGATGCGACCTGCGGCACGTCATTCTCCGTTACGATAAACAATCGATGGTCGCGCATTTCAGAAACAAATTACCTTCGATGCATAATTACTCCGAGTGAAGTAAGTTTTAAGCAAATTGGCCTTCTAGAACGAGTTAAAACAAATGTTAAAATAGGGTTAATTGAATTTTAAGCCTTGTCACAGCAGATTATGAAGCCCATAAAATAGTGCTTTAATTATGTGATTACCATGTGGATTAATGCGCGGCGTTTTTTAAGAGCGGTTACAGTTGGGATGCTGGTGTATTTTGAAGTTATACTGCATGATTCTGTAGCTTTGGTCGTCAGGCTTTCAAAAGGCCAAACAAAACAAGCTTCGGTCTGGATTGTTTTAGGGTCACGCTTGTTTCCTGCAGGCTGCAGAGCTTTTTCTGCCTTGGTTGATTAAGTGTTACCTGACCCTCGAGGCCCTGACTTCAGAACTAAATTTGCAGCACAGCAAATACACAAAGAGAGGGGCAATGGGCAGCCACTACACTTCTCATTTTATTTGCATTTGTTTAGATTAAAAAGTTACATAAATTACTTGAATGCCATCCTGTAGGTCCGTTAACGCGGGTATGCATAAAACAGCAATATTAACTCTGGGCTCATGGTACACAAGCTGAGATTAGATTATAGCCCATGCCTAAAGTCCTCTTGATAAGTTTTACTCATTGCACATTCCTGATATTTTGATATCTTAGAGGTGTCACAAGACCCACTGCACAGGTGACAGAATCACCAACAGGCATGTCTGGGTTCAAGGGTCATGCAGAAAAACATTGTCAGATCCACAGTGACCCGCCTCGCAAACACTCCTGCTTCCAAAACCTTAAAAACAAATGCCGTTTGGGTCGTCAAGACCACCCGAGAAGAAGAGTTTAAAGCCTGCTCAGAAGTTCCCACACTTGCAATCAGCGTGTAGCCCAGGGAGCGTCTGAACGAAGAAAACAGCTTACTGCACTGACTGCGGGTTTAGGATGCAGACTTTTATTTAGACAGTTACCAGCAGTGCATTTCCATTTAAGGAAGCAGCCCGAAGAGAGGAGTCACGACGGGCTCGCTAGCGGAGGCACTGGCGGTGGTCTCCAAACCCACTGGAAGGCCAAAAAATTTCAGATACCAGTTACAAACAGGTAAAAATAGCTGCGAGATTAACAGCTAGCGGGTGTAGGCTTTTACATTCTGCGTGTCCGAGATCTTGAGACTCACAGCACAAATCTCTTTCCAAGTTGGTCCTAAACTAGAAACTAACAGACTAAAATCAGTGTCAATATCCGGTACTGACAGATATATGCTGGCATTTTGTGACAGCCGTAGGTGTCCCTCTTCCGGCTCTGAAAACTAACCCAACAAGTTAAATAATTTAAAAGTTTTACACTACTTTTTCTTTTCATGTTGTGTATACTGCAATGGACTAGCGTCCCATACAAGGCTGTCCTCTGCTTGGTGCCCTGAGTGGCTGTAGATAGGCTACAGGAACGCCATAACCCTTTACTGGATAAATGCTAACAGGAGATACATGCTGGGGTGGATGTTGTGAATCTTTACGTAACATAGAGTCGCGTTTGCACCACTGCCTCTTTTAACATCCGGGCCTCGTTTTGCATCCACCAAAAACATCGCCGCTGGCTGGCGTCCTTGTTTATTGCTGTGGGATGATATCGTACACCTCACACCATCGGACCCATGGATCCATTTCGCTGTTAAGCAGCTGAAGATTCATTGCAAGGTGCTGTTTGTTTTAAAGGGCATAATGTGCCATCTTTACAGTTCTCTCCCACATTTACTTAAGCATTCCCCCCAGAAACCAAAAATTCGGTTTATCTGAACAGGACGACCATGCTTAAACTTGAATGCTATTTCAATAGGTGCAATTTGCTCAGCACCTCAGACTAATTAGGTATGCGCAGGAATATAAACCAGGATGTGACTAGTGATGGTCAGACTCAGGAAGCTGCACCCTAACTCTGGGTCATCTTCACCAGGGGCACAATGCATGCTGGGAACTGCTGTGACGTGGCGGTAAAGCTAGGTGGACATTTTTTAAAGTTCAGCTAATCAGCTCGGTCCTGTGAGTCCCATACAAGGAGAGAACATGACAGTCCTTTGCTGCACATTTGGTTAGAACAAACCCAGCCACAACATTACGACAGGGTTACCTGGCCTACCACGCGGTTTGGACAATCTGTGTCCTCCTGACAACTTCACTCTCGTAAAACCGCCTTTCTGCTATAATAGGGAAATTTTGAACTCAATCTAATGAGTTTTCAACGGACACATACTATCAACATATTGAGTTTGTTCGCAAGCCCTGAATGTCTTGCTGTCAGGAAGCTAAGACGCAGTTATGCATGAGGCTCGTGGCAATTGTCAAGTTGTTAAATCATGTACGTTTCCACTTCTTTTCCTTGGGGCATTTAGAGAGCAAATATCTCCAGTAGCAGTTGGGTTGTGTAGTTACAGCCCCCGTCAGCCAGGAGCCTCCCGAGTCCCAGCTGCAGAGTGACGAGCTTGGGACTGACAGCATCATCTGAGCTAAACCAGTTCTCGGCTGAAGTTAATTTATTTACTCTTATTCCCACCCTATTCCTAATTCGTTTGATCCCGACGTTCCTTTATCATCCTTTCTTCTTCCGTCAGATAGGTACGAATGTCTTTGGCACGTACAGGGTAATTAGTGCCGCACTTTCGCTGAGGACACACACCAGATGGTGACTGAGTATAGAGGGATGACTTGCTCAATCAGCTGGCACTCATCTATAGCCATTAATTATCCAGAAGAACACGTTCCGTAACAAAGTTGATGGTTTAAGGAAAAAATAATATCATCCTTCTGTTCCTCATTACTCTTAAAGAAAGTAAATAAAAGATTGCCGCTGTACAAGCGATACATATTTGTTTATAATGACTTGATCATTATCCACAGCGGACAGTCAGAAAGTCCTTGCTTCATCTGAGAGTCAGTAGCAGACTGAATTCCTTCTTCAGATGTAAGGATTAGGGTTTAGCTTTCGCCTAAGGTCACATGGTGGACAGTATGCTGTTATCACGTTAAAGTGAGGTACCCTATTAATTGCCCTGTCCTTTTACACCATTCCCTTATCCGAACACCAATCAACAACGATCCGGTTTCACTTGAGACAGCTGATATTTGCATTAATACACCCACCGAATGAAGCTCATCGCATCACAGACCCAATCACCCTTGTTCTATTCTTACTGCTTCCCTAGCGACGATGGCCATCCATGATATTTCAGGGATGAAGTTCAAATTAAAATAAGAGCCACGGATGATATTTTAGCTATGAAGTTCACATAACGACGCGTGCCAGAGAATGGTGACACGCGGTGTCCTACGTGACCCCACCCCGGGCAATGTAACAGGGGCTGGAGGCTGGCCGGCCTTAGAGCTCTCAGAAGCGAGGCTTCACACACTGACTGGAAAGCAATTGACTTTTCTACTGAATCCTCTGAAGAGGTCTGGAAAAAAAAGGCGAGAGGAAGGAGTCATGTTTCTGATGATGCGTGAAGCCCGGAAATCAAAGGCTGCAAAGAAGTAAATCAGGAGACCTTCGATCCCCCTCCGTGCCCCACAAGCAGGCTCCTACTGTCAGACACTCCTAATCCCTGTTCTTGGCATGCAATAATCCATGTACTCATCCTCATTACCTAGATCTAATTGTATCATTTAACTTTAATTATTCAGATGGAATTATACAGACCACTGGCTTTACTAGAGAAGACGGTCACACACTGTCAGTGAAAAAAACACACCTCTTCTCGGGTAGATCTTTTCCAATAAAACTCCCCATCCCCAGGAAAAAAAATGTTCCTAAAACTAAATTACTGGTAGCATTGCACATGTTATGCCTCAGAACTTTCAATTAATTAGTCTTGCATAGGCTAATCTTATTATCGTTTTTTTTTTTAACAATAGTCTTCGTGATCAGCATATATCAACATGTAACAACAAACTTCGGGGTACCGGAGATGTGCTGTCGGTAAACAGCCCCCCCCCACCTAACCACAGGCACAGTAAGCTTAGACTGATCACGGAAACAAGGGTAGATAACTGGCATCTCGGAACGATGACGGGACCAGGGAAGCCAAAATGGCGCAGAGGAGGCCTCACACATCGCCCAATATGTCGACGAGCTAACAAAGGTTTGCCGGGGCACAGAGACGTCATGCCTGCCACTGTGCACAGGTGATGGCTGGCAGCACAGCTTACCTCATTTATAAAACAGCGAGCTGTGTCGTGCTGAATTTCAAGAAGCCTCACACCAGTCACTTGGCAGCTTTATCGAAACCAAAGTCAATTATAAAAGTATTAATAACGATTTAGATATTATTATTTTTTCTTTTTTTACATGGCAGTAATGATCCCTGAACCCAACACTGCTCGAAATGGGATGGAGATCGATAACGGAGATTTTTCCTGCTGTTCTTTTTCTGAAGTTTGCTTTGTTGAGGGAACAGGCATGGATCGAACAGACCAAGAGCAGATTTATGGGAGCCAGGGAATATACCCCCCTCCCCCAGTGCTCAGAGACTGTTAAATTACATGCGTGTGGGGGGATGACGGGGCGGGACCAAGGCTGCAGTTTCCACATCGAACCGACAGATGCACACATGACACTGCTGAGCAAAAACAATAAAGGCATGGCCGGTTAGGAAGCGTCTTCAAAAAGATATTCACCGGGAGGCCAACATGGCGATTATTCGGGAGAAAGGGCAGGCTTCTGCAGACCTTTCCCTGCAATGCGCTACGGCCAAAATGAAAGTGGGGGTCTTCCTCCAGGGCTAAGGAAGAAAAAAACAATCAGACCCACCCCCAGCCTTAAAATTTAATGCACATTCCCTCGCACAAAGGAACAGAGCATTGGTCCAGCAAGACAGTAGTGCAACAAGGATTAATAACAGTAATAAGAACCATGATTAAAGGAAAATTTGACATTGCACTCTGCAAAATGGCACTGCCACATATTAAACTGTTCCTATGAACTCACCCCAGTGCCTAGCAGAGGCTTCTGAAGTCGTTCCAGGCTCTTACTAAATGATTGTGACAGTCTGAGACTATCAGTCATTTGCCCGTTTATGCAGAGTTTGCAGCAACATCAGTGCTTGCCAAAAATAACTGCATCCATAAACAGGCCGTGGCTGAAAATGTGCATGTTTACTGCTCCGGCTGCTGGCACCTCTTCTGTATCTAGGAAGGTAAGTTAGAACCAGCAAAAGAGGAATGAAGCACCAGGAAGTGGAAGCACCAAATGTAAATACAGGGCACCAGCAGTGAGTTAAATTACAGCCAAGGAAAGTGTCCAGAGGATCGTTACTCAGAAACTATAATAAGGCTGATATTCTTCAAAATAAAAGCATACCCGCACGTACAAATGAATTAACTGTTTACTCACTGTTTGGTTAAAATAAGGATAAAGTATGGTCCTGTGAGTGTCCCATCGGCAATAAAACAACGTAGCAACGTCTCCCATCAACTTCAATGATGCAATGTTTACTAATTTCAAAATTCCAAGCATCAGAGACATGTATGACATGGCACACAATGGAATCACATCCCATTAAGCCATCTGCTACTGGCCTTTCAGTTTTCCTTCCATCCATCCATCCATCCATCCATCCTCCAACTGGTTTTCTTGAAGTAATTTTCAGCTTAAACATCTGGCCAAGAGTTAGATGCTTTATCCTGAGTGAAGACATGACCCCATCTGTATATTTGCGTGTGCATAACAGACAGAAGAGAAGGCAGTTTGTTGTTTAAAACATTTTTTCCTTTATTGGCTTGGTGAGGCTGATGAGAAATGCACATCAAAAATAAAATTCACAAGAAATTCATAAGATAGGTAGAACCACAAAGGCATTGGCAAGGAGATGGCAGAAGGCAACATGGATAGGACACAAACAGAGCCCCCCCCACCCCCCTGCATACACACACACATACATACAGACAGACAGACAGACAGACAGACAGACACACACACACACACACACACATTCACCCCGACTTTCTACTTTGTCCTTCCAAAAGAAACATGTTCACCCACAAACCTCAAAGCAGCGCCTTATTCCTCTGTAATTCACATTATTAAAAAGTTCAAACGTTGAATCATCAGGTGTTATATTATATTGCTACTCTAGGCGATTTACAAAGCAGATTTTATATTACAATGATCAAAGCCACATCTACCAAATGGAACATGACAACATTACCCAACCTCTACACAGAGGGAGAAAGTATAAATATGGGTAAGGATTTTTCAGGAGAACAAGCAGTTTCATTTTCACACTCATCCCTCATGAAAGGTGAACTGTGATCAGCAAACGGAAATACAAAGAACTCCAGCTCCTCTGATGTGACTGGATTGTCACATTCCCTGCTGCTCTATGTAAACAGGACACAGACCGAATCCCAAATCACAAGGTTACCTTCTGCATCATGTTCGGCTGATACCTCAACCCCACTGCAGGGCGGGTGCAGAGTGTTCCGCGATACATAGCGTCTATTATGTCAAGTTGCTTGGTCATGCCACAGAACATGGCACCACTACAGCCAAATGAAAAGTACTTGAGATTCTCAAAATTAAAAATATCTGTGGGAATTTTGAGTCCCGTGTGCCAGACAGATGTTACGCGTGTGGGATTTTCACACTCCGTAAGTGAATAATTACACTGGAATATTTAGTCAGCATGTGTAAAGTCGTATAAGCGATCACACAGGCACACACACAAGTGCAAATAAAGCAACAGGAGACATTGTTTTTCTGCTAAGGCCAAGCCAACATGTTTTTTGTAAGCAGTTGGGTAATGAGTCCTGTCCTAAACCACACAATGTTATGAGCTAAAACATGATACAAAAAATAATTTATTGCTTCTTTTTTAAATGTTTTCATAGAATTATTATTTGATTTTATTATCATAATAATTATTCATAGTGACCATAATATCTTCTCTTTTTTTCTCTTTTATATTTACAACAAATGCAAGATTTAAAAATATTTCCAGGAAAAAAAAGTGTAAACCTTTGTTTGGCATTCACATGAAGCGTGACGCGCGTGTGGAACTGAGAGAAAGATCACGGGAGTACAGCATAGTACCGCTGACATTTTTTTTTATTGCTTTATGACTAGTGAATTATACAAGGAGTATCTTGGGGGACTGCTGTTTGTGAAACCCATGGACAGCAGATCTGCAAGACACAGTCACCACTAACCAGGAGCAGCACATTCTACACGCCATGTGAAGATTATTCGATTTATTTAATCACTTCTGGAAGGCATAGAAAGGATGATACTCAAAATCTGTATCCATTGTATGCCTCCCCCTGCTAACAGCACATTTTTTTTTTTATTTAAAAAAAAAGAAAGAATAAATAGTTAAATTTGCAAGCGTCTCCATACCCAATGAAGACTATTTTTTCCCTCACATAAATAGATAAATAAGGTACTGGCAAGATAATGGGACCGTTCATCCCCAGTAATGGCTGACAGAACTGCCCCGTTCTAGACAAAAGTGGTCAGTCGCTTATCAAAATAATCACCGAACGACGATGAGTACAGGAACAAAAATTATGAGCATAAATGTTGCCTATAAATGGTTTTAGAAGTAAGAAAATGTGAACGAAAGTTCTTACAAAAAACACATTAGAAATGTATTTTACATTGGTTGTATAAGTAAAACACTGATTGAGAACTTTTAAAAACAGATAAAACTATACATGGGCAACAACACCCAAAAAAATAAATTAAAAAAATCTCTTCAGGTTCTCCGCTATACGTCGGCTCCTTCCTGTACGTCTATACAATCGTATCATGTCTTTTTAATTTCATGACGGGGCACAATGATTACAACCATTGCGCGTCTTTAGAGATGACATTCTTAATTAAGAAAATTTCAGTTTCCTTTTAAAAAGAAGGCGGCATTTTACAGTGCATAGCTGTAACAAATAAAGAATTTAGTCTGATATGTACACAAAATAAAAATACTCCATTTATCAACGTCTTGCGGCTACATTTTTCTCTGAATGTAGACAGCGATGTGATTTCAGATGCCCAGGAGAGCTCCCCAATCCGGTCAAACTCTCAATAATAATATAACACCACCAAATCCTAGCATCAGGTAAAAACAACAACAACAAAAAAACAAAACAATACAAACAAAAAAAATAATAAACTGAACAAGCTGCACATTTTCACCAGTAACAGAGCTGTTGTTGCTGTCTGACATTGAGTATTTTTTTTGAGTTTAGTTCCTCTTGTGAATACAGTGTATAGTAAATCAGAAAGGCCTGTACACAGGGTGTGATAGTGGACTGGCTATCCCCACTAAAAATGTCTCTTCTCTGTTCATTAGCAGCTACGTTCATGTAAACATTGTTTTTGTCATATATTTATATGTAGTGTATTTTTAATACATAAAGTGTAAAACTCTCGGTAGGCCTCGAGGTCAGGGGACAGGCGCCTCTGTGAAGCGGGGGGAGTCTCCTGTTACCTCTTCAGGCTGCGCTGGGCCTCTCTCAGCAAGCTGTCGAAATCCATGGAGTCGTACTTGCTCTTGGTGGAGGCGGGGTCAAAGTCGTCGCAGTGGGATTCTGGGAAGGACAGGCACGCGCGAGCATTAATGCCAGGGGAGCGCTTCCCTGTGCGAGCGGCTCTCGCGTCTCGTGTTTTGCTGCGGCTGCACAGCTGTCTTCTAAACACCACACCGTGGATGTTCTGCTTGGGTTAGATCACCGCTAACACGTAGAACTGCATCCCTCCAAACCCACTCAATAAAATATCTGGAACATCCCACCACGACCCAGACTAGTTTGCTCCCTGCAAGAAGAAACTGTTCATATTAGAATTTTATTAAGACTGAGAGTCCCGGTCTCCAATCACACTAGCTTCCCGGGTTCTAGCGTTTCTACCTGTCATTTACCTACATAGCATCCTGCTATGGGCAGGCTCTACCTGGTGCTACGAATGGCATTTAAGTTTAAAAAATAAATGAATTATCTACGCTGAAAAAGATTAAAAAACATATTACACGGGAACAGATTCACCCCACTTAATAGTTTAGAAACCCTTCTTTTGTCGCGCAGACGACGGTCCTTAGACTCCGTGTATTTCAAAGGCGCGGAGGGGAAATGCAGCTTTCTGCACCAGACAGGTGACAAAACGGGAAACAAACGTATGGCGTATATTTTGATCCACGAGGCGATAATAAACGGGGGCGCCTTATCTTCTGTCGGCAGACAGATTCACAAATGGGCCCCTCATGCGAGCTGTATGAGCGATGGGGGCGACCATGGGGGGGGAGGGGGGTGGATAGCGACGCGCCAGCTGTGATCTAGCGCGGCGACGGCAGACCGGAAAGCCACACCTTGACAGATGAAAAATACTCCGGCACATCATAAGGATAGATGGACGGCGTCTCACTAAGCGAGAGCCAAAAAAAGCTAAAAGCTACTGAGGGGGAACCAAAGCCATGGGAGCCTTGTTTCTTGGGACTTCTTTAAATGTGACACTCCCCTCACCCCACCCCTCATGCCTCTAAAGAAAATCGTCAGCAACGAACATCGACATTTTTGTTTTTACTTTACATTCCTCGATTTCTTCTTCTTTTTTTTTTTTTCAACAAGAAAACTGCGTCAAACTCTGAGGTCATTACACGTACATGGAAATTATAGCCGCAATTATGTTTTATTTATGTCACCAGAGCGTATTTGAATTTAACCCATGCCCTTACATTATTATTATAGGGTGTCCTGATTATTTCAGGACGGATCATTTCCCCAGAGTTGCCGGCTATCTTTCCTCTAGTACATAGCGCCTCCACCCATAGGCATTGTTTCATACAGAAATAACCTCTGATAGCCAACTGACAACCAACTGTCAATGGGAGTCCCTGAGCCCCGCCCGGATCCAGGTCACCTGGCTCCTCCTGCTGCTGTGCGAAATCAATGCGGCCCCCATTAGCCCTACCCAACCTCTCTCAATGACCCTCTACTCCAAGCACCTGGAGACAAGACCAATGGCTCCACAGGGGGGCTAACATTGTGAAAATCTTAAATGTGGTCAGACGTGAATTATTTATCGTATACGGCCTGGTGCCGAACTTTAGCTACCACTCTGCTATCCCGGAGTGCCGCCGCTGTTTGTACCGAGAGAGCCGTGCTGTCCTTGTCCGAGGGCCGCGTTCTTCTGTGTGCTTTCATTCATATTAATACCGCGATGGATTCCACAAGGTTTCTCCGCAGCTTGTGGGACCGGTTCTCGGACACCTGAGCGGAAGGCTCGATAGCTTATGATAATAGCTTTAAAACATTTTTTTTTTAAATACAGGGCCTTTTTTAAGCATTAATTATGCGTCCATCAGACCTTCATTGTCAGTTCTGGCTACAGCCCCAGCTCACCACGCTGCCAGGGAGGTGTCACAGCGAGGTCCAGCCTCCGCTCAATATCCCAGCAGCTGGCAGCAGATGGAGGCACACTTGGAGAGGAGGCACTGATGGGACTCGACCTTGGTACCCCCCCCCCCCTCCCTCAGCCCCCCTGGGGAAACTTAGTCACTGTACCTATATGGTACATGCGTGCGGCTGATCTATACTCAGGTCATAATCTGCTTCTGAGACACTTATTACAGATTTAAGCAATTTCAAGAGGCTGATTTAAAGGAAGTCAATCCTCTCTCCGTCCTTTGTGTTGGGAGCATTTCGGTGAAACACATGAACCTTTGAATAAGTAAGACGAGGTAATACGGCAACCTAATGAAATAAGTGTGGACACAAGAATTAAAGCCTCACCCAACTCGGTGCAGCTGGACTTGCAGAACGGCTTCCGGGCCCCGAAGCAGAGCTCGAGCGGGGGCTCGCTGGGCTGCCGGAGCGCGTGTCCGTTCTCAAGCGCGGCAACGGCGTCGCAACTGTAGCGGTAGGTGATAAACCCGAAAGTGTCTCTGGTAAGAAACGGAGAAGCCGTGTCAGTCCATTGTTAATCATAAAAAATGAATGCTATAAAAATCAGACAAACACGTAGTAACTGGATACCTTTTGCCAATGAACGGTGCAATTAAAAGGTACTTTTGAGGAGACTCAATTGAAATTGTAAAGCTCTCCTTGGCCTTGTGTCTTTGGGCTTTCACTCGCCAGAATGAAAGCGTTGCTCCAAGGTTAATTACCAGCCAGTAGGGAGAGAGATATAAATGAAGGGGTCTGGAAGGTTCCTATTATTTTACCTGCTAGGGGGTGATTGTTCGCCTGACCGCCCGGTCTGCCCTTACCCGTCATTGCGCAGGCTGACCGCACACTCTTCGATTTCGCCGAAGACCTCAAAGCGACGCCGCAGCTCGGCCCTGCCGCCGTCGGGCCGGAGTCTCCCCACGCAGAGCGTCCGCCGCTCCTCCTAAAAAGACAAGAGGCGGGATATGACCGGGTGGTGCTTCCGCCTCTGCCGGGTGGCGCTTCCGTCTCTGCCACGCGGCGGGATATGACCGGGTGGCGCTTCCGTCTCTGCCGCGTGGCGGGATATGACCGGGTGGCGCTTTCGCCTCTGCCGCGTGGCGGGATATGACCGGGTGACGCTTCCGCCTCTGCCGCGCAGCGGGATATGACCGGGTGACGCTTCCGCCTCTGCCGTGCTGCTGCGACCATAAGGCCGGCCGAAGAAATGGACCAGACCTCTGCCTGCCAGCCTTAGAGCCTTAGCCGTCCATCTTAGATCAAATACCATCAACCTTGGCTTTTATTCTACGCCAGACCTATTTGGTGACCTCATAGCATATTCTGTGAAGGATGATCTGAATTTTCAGATGGCATCGACTAAGAGCAGCATAAACAGCCAACAGGAAGTCATTGCTTGTTGGCCGTAGTTGTAATTGAATATTTTAGGACTTGCAAACAAAAAGTTTCCAGTATATGGGTGGGGGATGCCGAGGATTGTACCCTTAAGAAAGGAACATTCCCTGAATTCTTAAGCAGAAAATATCTGAGTGCATAAATAACCTTGATGGGTTTTTTCTTTTTAATGATAACTACGTTGCTGTTGGGTAAAAGCATTCCCTAAACAAGTAAACTATAAAACAGAAATGGAAAACGAACAATTAAATCAAAGCAAAAAAAAAATAAAAAAATCCAAAGGGCTTTTAGGCTAAAACGAACACAACACAGCGGAAGAAGGGGACAGGAACATCTCCTTGAACCACACAAAGCATTAAGGTCATGACAAGCTTGTTAGTGGGAAGCAGTCATATTGTTAGGCTGTGATTATATTTTTGGAAAACAATCTAATTTTGTTTGCTAATTATTTAACACAAAATGAACCCCAGGGTGTTTTGTATCACTAGCATTGTTTATTCATTCATTCATTTAGTTGCCATTACCCGCGTGAGGTCTACTGAGATACAGTCAAATTTCACAGGGTATCCCCAGGGCATGAGGAACTTATACATACAAATTAAACTGCCTCATACCCGACGCAAAGTTCAGCCCTTTTCCGAGAAGTCAGCAGAAGGGTAAGGCCCCCGTGAAGTATTTCTTACGGAAAAAGGAAGACATATAGCAGAGGAAACCGAAGTATTTAATTAATCCGTCTCGTCGTTCCTTTCTGAGCACGCTTTGATGCACGAGTGCTAGCTAAATATATCGCGGGGGCTTATGTAAGCCAGCAAGCCTTGTGAAACACGCCGTGTCCTCTCAGAGGCCCCTCGCTGAGAGCACCACGCTCCGGACCACGAGCGCCACTCGGCCCGGAAGCCGGCGCGCACCCGGACAGCTGAGTCATTCGCTGCGAGCACGTATTACGCAGAGGACTGCGCTGGAAATAACGCTGTTCTATTCATTTCACAGCGTGCCGACAGGGGTGGAGTTTGGGGAACTGAATCTCATCTCACTTAATTCTACTTCCACCCACAAAATACATTAGAGCTGGGATGACAACACGGCACTCAATTATAGCATATATATTTTTTTTTTTCCCAGACTAGCACCGTAATACTTACAAGTCACTGCCATCAATTTAATCTGATGCCGTGCTCAACACGGATGGCTGTGAACACAGGCAATATCCAGCACGTGCGGGGGCCGTGATGGAGCTGGGCTTCTGACCAAAGAGGTCACCTAAGGTAGCACCTTTGACTGAGGCACTTAACCAGAATCCCCGGCATAAATTGCCTGGTGCCGTAAATTTGGCTCGATAAGCGCGCAATGCCGAGAATGTCCAGCAGGGCGGCCCGAGACTCACGGCTGCTTTCTTGCGCTGCTCCCCCCGCTGCTGGACCTGGACCCGGTCGGCCTCGTGGCGCTCGTGGTCCCGCGGACGCTCATCCTTCCGGAGAGACTCGTGCTGCTGCTCCTCATAACTGTCGCACCTGCAGGGGGGCGGAGCCAAATTTAACCTGGTGTGCCCTGACGATCAGGGCGCCTCTGGGACCCCCTCCTCCCTTCCCAGCAGCCCCCTCTCAGGATCTGAACAAATAAACCCGTTAATGGGACCTTCCCTCATCGCAGAGGTTAGGGCTCCCGCAGGACGGGCGGCTGCATCCATCAGCACGGCTTCACGTCGTTACTTTCTGCTTAGTTCGGAGTTTGGGGCGAGTTCCGGTCGTTAGGCACGGCGCCGCTCTTGCTGTCACCTGTGACCGCCATAGCTGAAACACTCCCGCGCCTTACAGCAGCCAGGCCAAGTGACGCCTCTGGCCTCCGTGCCGTGGAGGGAAAATACAAACTTTCCAGCAGAAGTGGCGCAGGGAAGGAGGGAGTGCGACGGCAAGGCGACGTCACCTGGCACGGGGAGGCCTCACAGGGAGCACAAATGCACACGTGTGCGTCTGCATGCCATCCCCCGACGTGGCAAAGGCCCACAAACAAGAAAGAGCGACCCAAAGAGGCTGTCACTCACTGACAGACGGCTGTTGTGACACAGCTATTGTTATAGTTATAGTAACAAGCGTAAGATGTCGCTACACTCTATATAGACCGCGCTCTGTGTGAACCAGGTTCAGTACAAACCAAGCTGTGTAAGAACCACGCTCTGTATGCACTACACTCTGGGTGAACTCTGTTCTATAGGAAGCATGCTCTTACTGAAGTATAGCTGGATGACCCACGCTCTGTACAAAGCCACACTCTGTATGCACTACGTTCTATGTAAACTATGCTCGGTATGAACCACAATCTATGGCAACTACACTCTG
>JAODKN010000016.1:8905402-8929938 GCA_026774425.1 Petrocephalus zakoni | reverse complement strand
CTCAAACCACACTCTGTATGCACTACGCTCTATGTAAACTATGCTCGGTATGAACCACAATCTATGGCAACTACACTCTGCTCAAACCACACTCTGTATGCACTACGCTCTATGTAAACTATGCTCGGTATGAACCACAATCTATGGCAACTACACTATTCAAACCACGCTCTGCATGTACTATGCTCAATGTAAACTACACTCTGTGTGAACTACGCTCTATGCGGACCATGATCTGTGTGTACCACGCTCTGTATGAACATGTGCATGATGCTCTGTGTGCATGAACCTCCACGTGAAACACACTCCATATGCATTATGCTTTGTAGGCGCTACACTTTGTATGCTCTACGCCCTGTGTGAATCACGCTCTGTGCAAACTATGCTCTATATGCATGATGGCCTGTGTGCACAACTCTCCTCGAACCCGTGCGTGCTCAGAGACACTCACCTTGGCCTGCTTTGCATCTGCGGGCTCCTCTGGGTCCGGGGTTTGCACACGCCGGCGTCTGCATGATGACGGGACCTGTGTAAGACACAGCGGCCGCTTAACGATTCATCAGAGAATTGGGGGCCTTGATGAACGGTGCTGACATTTAGCTTTATACCATCGTTATAAATGTAAGCGGCTGAGCAACTCTAATTAGCAGTGTGGGGAGATAACGAACACGGGGCTAAACCGCAAGGCAGGACAGTAACATAAAACATACTCATTTGATCAAATATATGGCTGCAGACAAGGGCTGCTCTACTCCTAAGCCAAGCGCTGTGAGGGGTCGGTCTGGCACCCGGGACACTGGCTCTAATCTAACTCTGTGAATCCAGTCGATTAATTATTGAAGGACCACAGGAAGCAAGGAGGTGAATCCCAGTGTGTCGGGGCAAAGCCGACCTGCTGTCACTTTGTGGGGCTGCAGGGATGTCAAAGGAAAGAGGCGATTTATTGAGAATATTCCAGCTCCGCTGCACCGGTCCCGTTTCCTAAGCGCTCTGGACAGCTTTAGAGACCCTTGAGAGAAGAGCTTTTGAGGGTCTCGTCTCTGGAGCTCGCTTGGAGACGGGAGGGGGAGTTTTTGGCGGCTTTGAAGGAACGCGGCGGCGCCGGCAACGCTTCCGCCTGACTGACCTCGGCGGCGGAAAACGGTGGAAAAACGACCGCAGGCCGTGGATCTCCCCCACCGCCACCTCGCCGCGGAGCGGGCAACCCTGGCCAGCAGCCAATTAACCTCTCAGTGATAAAATAAACACCCCCAACAAAGTAAAGCGCCAGGCAGCGCGTGTGGCAGCCGGGATCCGCCATGAGCTGAGGGGTGGATGCGAATATCTGACACTGAAATGAAGCATGTTCTTGGTACCGGGGTGGGTCCTGAAGCAGCCCATGGCGCTGGTCATCAGGGATGCAGTGCCGGACAGGCCAGACGGGAAGGGGGAGGGGGGGCAACATACTGGGACCGGGCTCGGAACCGCAAGCGAAAGCCGCCTTCCGCTAGTGCATTCGAATCACCGCGCTCTGGCTCTGGGCACAAGCCGGCTAAATAAACAAACATGCTCCAACCCACACCCCCCAATGCCTGAATCTGCCACCCCTCTATTTCCTAACGCCCCCCCTCAAAAAAAAGCCTTTTTTTCTCTGTTCCAATCAAAGCCGGCACTGTAAACACTCTCCCCCAGCATATTGTGATGCCATGACGGTTTTCAAAGCGGGAACCGGCCAGGACTCGCCGATCCGCCTTTCATCTCCGCCGGCAGACGGGTAGCGGCGATAAGCAAGACAACAGCTGTCACTAAAAAGCGGCACCATCAAATATAGATGTAGAGAAAGAGATGAAGGGGGAAGCGGGGAAATTAATCTGGGATTTGGCGAGGACAGGGCCCGGAAACGCGGCCGCTCCGCCGGCTGACCGCCGTCTCCCGGTGTGAGTGCTGGCGGACGCTGCAGATAAATAGGACGCGCCCGTTAGCCTCCCAGCATGGACGGCGGCGGAAATCCCCCGGGGAGGGAGGCAGTTGGCGATCGCTCCACCTAGTTTCTTACGTTACAGATCTGGCTCATTACAGCTACTTAACCTTCACACCCTCCACTGGGGCAAGCTGACAAATGTGCGGGGGGGTGGGGGGGTTGGGGGCAGTCAACACCTAACAGCCCATTATTCCATAGGAGTAGGGGTGCAGTGCTGCGGGGTTTCCCTCGCCCACAGTGTGACGCAAATAGGAACCCCCCCCCCTCCGCCAGCCTGGAATGGATTCTCCCTACTGACCCGAGCCTTTTCAGAAGTGGAATATTTGAACTGTACTCATTTGCATTATTCATTCATTCAGCTGCTTAGCTGATGCAATTTTACTCCTTCATCCATCTGGATATTTTTCTGGAGAAATTAAAGCGGCTTTCTTGCTTGTTTTATTAAAGATGCACCAAATATCACTCAACGTATCAATATTCACTGCCAATATATTGGTGACGGGTTGGTGTGGCAGTTCTCGAAACTTTATTAGTATTCAAAGTTAGCAGAACCACAGCTAAAGCTAAGTGAGAGTTGCTGCTCAGCCATCAGCCCCCTTTGTCGGTATTGGCGATATCAGACAAAAATATTTCGGTACTGATTAAAATTTCCCCCATGTTGTACCACTATGATTGGTATGGTACCCTAACCCTATTACCAGGGTTATGGAGTTATATCCTTAACTAGCTTTCCAGCTCCAGCCCCGATTAGCATTACTGGCACAGGCAAAGCCTGCTGGGATAAATTTGTGAGCCTTACCGTGAGCCGGAGCGGCCGTATGGAGAGCGGGAGTGGGGGCAGGGTGACGACTGGCGTCGGCGGGATGCTGACCGCGAGCGGGGCCAATGGCAGCGCTGAGGGGAAACTGCAGGGGGCGACACTGAGCCCCTGGATGGGGAGCAGCTATATGGGGAGCAGGATGGCGAGCTCTCGAACAGCAGGTCCAGAGGGGAGGTCTCCCAGGGGCAGAGGAGGAGCTCACGCTCGTCCTCACTGTCCTCCAGGGGCCGCCCCGGGGGCAGGTAGTCGTCCCAAGCGTCCACGTCCTCAGGTGGGTGGGGGCGCTCTGACTCCACGTCGACGCTCACAGCCCGCTGAGGGGGTCCAAAGTGCCTGTTGAGTTCAGCCCGGATCTCCTGGTCCAGGAGCGGCTTCCTGGCGGTTGAGCTTGGCTGTTTGGCGGGTGCCGGCTGGTCCCGAGGTCCGTCCCGCCTGCCCAGAGTCGACTCGGACTCAGAAATGCTCCCCGACTGCCCCGCCAGCGAGGAAGAGGAGGAGGAGGAAGGAGGCGAGGAAGGATGGCCGGAGTCAGCACATTCCGCGCACCTTCCTTCCGGGCCGGCCGGCTGGAGACACAGGGAGACGTCCCGCCCGGCACTGGTGCCCGTGGACTGGCAGTAGTCGTGGTCGCCCACGGCTCGGGGGGCACCCCGCTTCACGCCGGGGGCGGGGGCCGACACCTTGCTCAGCTGGGCATAGAGCTCGCCATGTTCCGCGCCCTCTGGCGCCATCGCCCCGGTGGCGGAGGGGCGGGGCGTGTCGGCGCACAGCCGTGCCCGCTTGCTGCCCGCGGCCGAAGGAGGGCACGAAGGCAGCTTGGTTTTCATCGACGGTTTGAAAGGATTCTCTTGACTGGTTTTGTGAGGAGGTGTGGTGGGTGGTGTCAGACCTGTGGCGGGGGAGGGGAGGGGTGCGATAAAACAGAACGGAATTATAATAATAAGATGCCCTGTGGCCTGTTTACAGACAGCGGACGTGCGGCCTTGATTAAAATATTCACTTTCATCGCACTTAATCCTCATCCGTATTTTACTGCAACCATGACAGATTAATGTAATGCTCTGTGTAACTTAATATAGCAAAGTAGCACACGACAGAAGCACTGCACCCTTTCCTGACCTTGGCAAATCCTGGCGTACGAGGAGTCACATGCCGAGCGTGGGACTAACAGGAAAGGACGGCATGCCCCAATCAGCCTTTTCCATGATAACCCATGTGCCACGTACCTTTCCACAAGCCCACTTAGAAATGCTGGCGTCAAAGTGCAGAACCCAAAAATCCATAGTAAAGATTTGACCAATAAAAATTTTCTTAAGGATTTAGAAGTGGGAGCCCAAACTGTCGCTACATAATGAATTATCCCGCTGCTGAATGTTTCCAGATTTTTCCTCCAGGTTTTGCCAGACCAGATTAAAGTCAATCCAACAGACTAACGAAGCCGGGACTCGAAATGATTCCTGGCGAGTTTAGAGGACGTTAAATTTAACGCGTGTCGCTGTTGCTAGTTTAAGGGGGTGATATGCCGGCTGGAGGCGGCCCGTCCCATTTGCCCTTTGCCGTGCATGCGATGATAACGGCCATCACGTTGTCCTCCGGCCCCGGGAGCACCGGGCTGCACCTAAGCTAATTAGTGACACCCGTATATTATATTTATTTATTTATTTATTTATAAATATATGAAAATGTGATATTAAACTTGTAATGAAAGCAGAGGCTACTGGGGAATCCTGCGGCTCACCTTTGCCGTGGCCACGGCGACAGATTTATGCCGAAACAGATGGCAATTACACGTAAAGGCCGGAGAGGCAATGCTTTATAGGATGGTTAATGCGTTTGCGCAAACAGCCAGCTTGGGCGGCCCGCTCTCTTTGGGAGGACTCGGACCTGTCACATGGTCCTGCGGCAGACCCGACGCGGTGACCACATCCCGTCCTTAATACTCATCTTACTGGGATCATTGGAGGGAGGCACTGACAACGGTGAGGCGGAAGCATAGGGACAGGAGGCCGCATGCGGCAGATCCCGCAGAGGTGCAGAAGCCACACTTCTTATGGCCATGCCAATGAAGTGAGACGTAAGGAAAGGGGCGGGGCCTGGGAGGGGTCCGCCAAGGCAGCGCCATCTGTGCGCCCAATGTAGGGTACACAAGGCCGTAAAGTAAGGCCCATTAATGGGACGGACATAAATCAGATGAGATAAATATGGGCCTTGCGGTGGGACGTGTGGAGGAGGAACAGGCACAGCCGCGCGCCGCGCAAAGCAGGCAGCTTCGGGGGCTCAGGCTACATCAGCCCACATCAGCCCGGCCCAAAGCCTCGCCCCCCCATATTCCACATTAGCTAGCCTGGCGCTTGAAGCAACCCCCATGACCTAAACACACGGACATGCTAGCGACCGGCACCGGCGTCCTAAGCGGGTAGCCTGGGCCTTAAATTACAGATCCCGAACCCCCCCACTGCCTCCCTCCATCTCCATTTTCTCGAGCATCCTGAAAAGAGGAGCAGGTGTCCATTTAATCCCCAGCAGTCCAAGGGACGTTTCGGGGGATGTGATGGGCAGAGGTGCGACCTAGGCGTAACGGGGGGGATGCAAAAGAAGCTCTGATTATGGTCTGCGCTCCTTCCAGACACCAGTAGAGCGAGCGGGAACGTGATGTGCTGAGGCTCGGAAAGCAGGAGCACCGCTCCCCGCACGCCACTGCATGCTGGGAAAGGAGTCAGTCACAGGCACAGGGCACTAGGACAGGCACCATGGGAAAGGCAAGCCAGGAGCACAACCAACAGAGAACACGGTCAAGGGGGCCAAATGATGGGACATGCATGGTTAGGGTGAACTGTTTGACCATTATCGGCAATGCAGGCGTCCATGCTAAACAAAATTTCCGTATTTATTCACCTTGCAATATCTCCCAAACGAAAATGGCAACTAATTTTTCAGATCGGAAAGTTCACCATTTTAATGAAGAATGATATCAATGCATAATGCACACTTTGCTAAAGACTAATATCCATGGAAATTCACTTTCCACTCTAATCCTGGTCTGGTTGGGTCTTCACAAAGGTCAAATCTCTAGCGACGGCGCACGCTCCCAAAAACTGACACCAACAGAAAACGCAGACCTTTATTCGCTATGAGGTTTTACGGAGGGTCACCATGTCACATGAACAAATTAATCCCGATGTTAAAGTGCGCATTTTGCCTTTAATTTTCTCATGTGCACGTGTAATAAATATTAAAAAGAATCAGCAGAGTGCTGTCACCCCGGGGCAGGCCCTCACAGATCATGCTTGTAGAAACAGGGCATTGCGCCGGCCAATGACACACATTCATTAACTGAACTCCTGAACTTGACATAGTCTGCACTGAATGGACAGAGACTCCAAATGTGGACACGACTGGTGGGTAGGGGAACAGGTAGGTAGGTGTTTTAAAGATGGAAATCGCCCATGTGACTTCCCGCCTTTCCTTCGCTCTTGTCGACATCAAACGGCGCTTTGAGCTCTTGGCGATGTTGTTTCCGCCTTGGCAATGTTGTTTCTCTATACCAAAACTCCGCCGAGCAATGCAAATGGCCCGGGCGCGTCTTACTTCCTGAAATTCTGCCAAGACTACCCGAAGAAATAAGCCCTATCTGACACACACAGAAACCCCCCGGCGAGCTCAGCCCCAATACTGCACATTTACCCCCCCAGGTCACTAAAAAATTCGAAACAGTCGCTGCCCAAGTGACGGCTCGGTCTAACCCGGCGCCCGGGGTCACTCTGGGGTTCAAGCGACCATCAGTTTGTGAAGGAAAAAGAGGGAGAATGAAAAACAATCTCTCTTATCGTTAACATTCTGCTTGACCGGAATGTCAAACACCTAAATTACCCACCAAAAAAAAGCAAAATAAGAAGAAAAGAAGCTGATATTTAGTTTTTATTGACCTGGAATGATTAATCACAGCGAGCGGGACGCTGATGTAATTACCGGCTTGGCTCATGCTGAGAGAGGGGAAACCGTCATCCTCTAAAGCCCAGTATTTTAACATCAGCTGCCATTCACTTCATTAGGGTTTAATTACCTTTGCCTATACTATTTACTTACACTCTTAGTTATTAAATAAGTAATACTTGGGAATAACAACAATAACAGTAACACCTCCCTCTGCATTGACCTCATTTAGGAGAAGGCACCGTTTACATAAATATCAGCCTCAACACTGGAAATTACCTTCATGTCTCTAATCAAATTAGCAGATTGTCTGAAAAGGTGAAGATAATATCAGCAAACTGAATTACATGGCAAAACCAATTAAAACAGTGATAATGCCACATCAATTTGCTAGCGACATATCAGGCGAAATAGAATCGCAGTCAGGTGGCATTAGGATCCAGCCCAGACACAGAGGAGAGATATTAACTCCACAGCTGAGAGACAGTATCCAATAAATCCACGGAGATTGGAAGACATAATCAATATGGCGGCACATAAAAACACACGCGGGCACACGACGGTGTTCCTTAACCTTGAACCCCTGAACTACGCTACTATCAGCAGGAACAGAGAGCCTGAAGGGATGGACCCCTTTTAACCATTTACAGACCATTTCACAGGGCAGTGATTTTCCATTACCAGCAGATTCATCTAATGCCCGGAGTTGCGGACGAGCAAATTGAGATTTTGTGGATACCCCGTCACCGATAATTAATGGAATAGCCGTTCAGTCATGTAATTACCCAGAAATGCCGGGATTCTTACCTGCGGTCCCTGACAGTTCCACGCTCAATGTGCGTTCGATGGTTTTGTTTTCAAACGGTGATCCCTTGTGGTCACTGAAACAGAAGAGGGACACATTTTGCCGCTAGAGTGAATATGCTGCTTGGTTTTGTTTGGTCAATGGTCTTACAAATGGAAATGAAAGGAACTATGTGCCTCAATTTTTAGTTTTCTTGTTTGTTTTTTTTTTTTTTGGTTTGCTGGTTTGTTTTGTTTCTGGTTTTCGTTTGTCTATAAAATGTTTGAAAAACTCTCTCACTTACTTTGGAGACTCTGGGGTCAAAGGAAGTGGCAAGGTGCTTGGTTTGGCTGTAGAACACAAAGGAGCATGGATAATTATTTAACTAGTCCACACTGAGCGAGGAAGCAGTCACTTCCAAAACTAAGTACCAGTCTCAGATCTGATCACTGATAGCGGTGTGGTTAGAAACACAACCCTATAAGTCTAGAATTATGTTCTCTGATTTTTTTTTTAATTATCTAATGTGGTTATTAAATTAGACCCCTTTTTTGGCTGAAAATTCATTGTTTGAGGCAGGATGAGGTAATGACATGCATATTCTCAATGTGAAACTAACTTGGCCGAACAGAACAAAAAAAAAAACAAAAAACAGCACAAACCTTGAACAGTATAACGTCTAAAACCTGACTGAAACACTTAGAAGTAATTTTGCATGCAGAGAAACAAAGCAGAAATAGAAAGAAGAGTCAGAGAAGCTTGTGCAGTTGCCTGAGGTGCTGATTATCTCCAACTGCAACTATGGGATGCTTTCCAGTTAAACAACTATGTCATTAAAGCAATGCTAGGCTATAACGGTATACACAAACATTCAGCTCTATCTACCCAGAAATGGGTTGGCTTCAAATGCATTAACGCATTAAGACATAACTGCATCCTCCCATCCTATTTACAGCAACTGCTGTATGAATTGCTGCGTGAATTGAATGCGCCTTGCATCTACACAGCCTGTTTTTTTACTCCTGTCGTGACGCACTGGCTCAAACTGGCTGTTAGGTTTGGATTAATGCAACGGTTAGTAGCTAGTCAAACTAGGAAGCGGTTATAGCAGGAGAAGGAGGAAGGAGGGACAGGGATGCTGCGATGATTACCTAACAACGGAAGGACCTGGTCGCCGGGGTGCCAGCAGAGTGCCTGCATGTGTAGGTGCGGCTCTTGTGTGACGGGGGGCTCGAGGTCTCCTACAGGAATTACGGAGTCCGGAAAGAGCGGGCTCAGAAAGCCCGGTGAGTATGACACGGGGCTGCCCAAGGCATCGCCGTCAACATCGTCCTTGGCATGGCCACCCCACTCCGTATGCCCGACCGTCGCCGTCATCTCGACCCCTTCACCTAACTCTCTGGCCCGACAGGCTGGCTTGCCTGGCCCCTCGGGTATTGAGTGTTCTGGGGCATGCCGTTCGGCCTGAACAGGGCCCCGGCCGCCTGTGGCGGCCGCCTTGCCAGCTTGCCTGGAAGGCCCATCGCTTTCACAGGCCCGAGGAAGCGTCTTTCTCGCTGGAGGGCTTGTGGACGGACACCAGTGGCCCTGGTGACGGGCCGCCTTCCGGTCTGACGTTAGCAGCTTGCTAAGGAGAGGGTGCTCCTGCGCCTCCCTTTTCCTGATGGTCACCGTGATGTGCCTATCTGCAAGTCTGGCCCCTCCCAAGTTCTCGCTAGCCAAAGTGCGGGCCTCCTCACGGCAACGCTCACAGCTGTCGGGCTGACCCGTCTCTCTTGGGGGGAGAGAGTAAGAATGCATGTACCTAATGAACCTAGCGGCGGGCAGGTGCCCCGCATCCAGGGAGGACTGCTGACCTGGAGGCCTTCCTTCTCTGCCGGGCGGCCTGTGCTCCAGTCTGGGGCACGTGTGGCCGTCCCTACGGGGTCCCGGGGCGACGGGAGAGGGTGCTGTGGGTTCAGACCGTCCCTGAGTGCCGGCCCCACAAACGCAACAGCTCCACTGCCCACCGCTCATGCCTGCCACACCACGCGCTCCAGCAGCCCGGCTCTCACCTCGCTGGGGATGCGGCGGCTGCCGCGCTGGGTGGGACGGCAGGGGCGCGGGGGGTGGCTTCGTCTTGGAGGAGGACGAGGAGCAGGAGGAGGACAGCGAGGAGAAGGAAGACGTGGAAGAGGAGGACGGGGAGGACGAGGATGAGGAGGCTGCTCCGGCTTTGTCCTTCCCGCCATCGCCGCCATTTCCGGCACGGCTGCCGCGCTTTTGGCTGGCTTTGGTCCGCAAAGTCTCGTCGCTGGCTGTAAGGTACTTGAGCAGCTCGGTACACGGACGCCTCACTGGCCGGTTCTGCTGCAGGACGGAACTCCTCTGCTTGCCGTTCCAGGGGTTCTCTGTCTGCATCCATCCAAAAATTCAAACTTAACAAGATATGCTCGAAACTATCCCCCCCCCCAACAAAACAGTAGCTGATGCCTGCCACTCCTGCTCCCAGTTTGATCTTGGGGGGCGAGGAGGGGTAGAGCACGGCCTCCTCAGGGAGCCCTCGAGTCATTCTGCCTCACCGACCAGTGAGTCAAAGCGCCGTTTTAAAATAGACTTCAGAAACACATCAGCGAAATCACAAAATAGCTTTTTCTATATTTGCCAAATTGCAGAACAACACTGGATGTCTCATATCAGCCAGTCTCAGATTCGCGGCTGATTTGCCCATTTCTGCTTCACGGAAACTTGAGAGATTTGCCCATTTCTGAAACCATCTCCTGCAAAGTCGTACTTAATTTTTAAAAACTGTTTTCAGCGCTTTCATTGATAATTTAACACGTTCAACTTGAAACACCTTAAAATATGATCACTCAGCTTTCGCTCAAAGTTAATGTAAAATTCACACAATTTAAATGAATATACATTTTGTCAGAATTAAGGTTTAAAGGCACAATTCCCTTTAAACTGGTCCCAGTGAATGATGTGACCATGATAAGGCAGAAGTGTGAGATGCAATATGACAGCTTTTATATGTTTATAATTTCAGCCAACGATAGTTATCCTTCTTTCTTATTATCGTCATAAATAGTATTTATTACTGCCTTATTACTGCATGTAAAATCTTAGGGTTTCATTAAAATTCCACTTTGCTGACAGCTAACCGCGAGCGGCTCATCCCGCATGTGAGCGCTGCGGCGAGCGGCTACCTTGGCGCCGATGGGCAGCGGTCTGAGCCGCTGGCTGCCTGACGCATGGCTCTGAGCCTTGCTGCCTGTGTATTGGCCGTAGTCGAGCTGCGAGTTGGCGGGTGCCAGCAGAAGCTTCTTCAGCTGTGGAGAGAAGGCGGGACAGGAGGATGAGCGAGTTCTGCGGAGCGTCCGTGACCACAGCCAATGAACGCACGACGGCCGGCGTCTAATGGACGTTTTTTCTGAGCAGTGCTGCTGGTGCTGGGTAATCATGTTTGTTTGCCGGGATATCATGCACACAAACAGTTCATGGTGGCTCAAATCTTACAAATATGCCCAGCAACCGCCTGACAGGAAACCCATGTTGACACAACACAGCATCCCCACGGGACCGCATGTCCAAGGCATGTGTTCACACAACATGGATGTGTGTAAGAGGTTGAACATAATGCCAAATGAACCAAAACTAAAGCACATCACAGCTCAGTTTCCAGGGCGAATGGCTGACACTGCTTGTTGTGGGTGAATCCCGGACGTGGGCGGCAGACGTAAAGCCCTCACTACCCACGCTCCTCTGGGGCGAATGAACGGATGTGTAGAAGGGCTTTCTTTGAATCCAGCCCACAGTCAGGCTTGATTTAACATGGCCAGACTCAAACGACCTGCATCACATGCTGCTTAGCAACAACATACAGCAAACACAGATCGATGTCTATTTCTGTGGCTTAGATTAAGGTTGGGCAATCCTGCCTTGGGGGGACAGTCAATTAATTAATTAAAGTTAGATAGAAAATACCGTCACCTGACTGTAAAGATCAGCGAATGATTCACACATACGAAAACCAGGTGATGTCATTTTCTACCCAATCAATGACATTAGTTAATCAGTCAAAGGCTGGGGTTCAATAAAATCCGACAATGCCTACAGCCTGGGATGTGACTGGATACCTTTGGCTTAGATCCACTACCAAGGCCACCCAGGCTAAATCACTTCAAACCAGCGTCCTTGCAGCACGACAGTGTCTTGCTGTAAGTGCCACTTGCTACCATAGTTGGGAAAACAGAGGCCTGTTAGTTCAAGGCATATGAAGGACTCGCCTATAGCATCTGTCAACATGATACTTAACCTGAGCCGCTCAAGTTAATTATCCGGCAGTATAATTTCCACCTTCAGCCATCCAGGGACAGGAAGTGGGTGGAGGTCGGGGGTGGACATTGATCATTCCCAGCTTTAGATGTCCTACCAGAGACGGTTCCTCGACCTCCTGTGCGGGCGGCGAGCCTTCGGGCGTGGAGGGACAGCTCTGCTCGCTGGTGTTGGTCACGTCCCCGTCCGCCAGGGCCTCGAACGAAGGCAAGCCGTCCTCATCCACCGGGATGCTGTCCAGGGTCTCCGTGAGGACTGCCAGGAGATTGGCCTCATTCTCCTCATCTATCTTCTTAGTAGTGGAAGTGGGGGATAAATAGGATGGTTTAGAAGAGTTACAGATTTCTTTTATTTATTATTTTAGCACCATGCTTTGTTAACATGAAAACGTCCCCTTTTCCCGCAACAAACATCCGCATTGCTGTTCTTTTTAAATTCCATCTCTCGCCATTTCGCTGTGAGTCGGATCAGTCACTCACGCGGCAGGCGCGCGAGGCTTAGCGGACCAAAATAATACATGCCCAAAGAAACCCATTAGCGCGGCAGACGCGCGCTTACACATCCCATACCGCCGGGGAACGGGGGGGGCACGCGAAACAACGGAGGGGACGCTGACTGGCTTCAATCTCAGACGCTCTCTGCGGAAAGGAATGATGGCGTGTCGACAAGATGTTCGCTAAAAGGCCCGAGATAAGAAGAATTATGGTGCGCTAATGCCGAACGGATGCCTTTAAAAGTATATCAGGAGGCACGGGAGCCAGAGGATTGAGCAAATGAAAATCTGTCACTTCATTTCTTTGAAGATGCCTCAGTCTATTCATGCTGTGTTACAGGACAGAGTAATAATAGCACAGATGTGCTTTGTTGAGGAAGGTACAGGTTCCAGCATTAAACCCAGAGCACTTAGCTTGGCCAGGTTCCAGCATTAAGCTCATAGGACATAACAGATCAGATTCCAGCTTTTAGCCCACAGGACTCACAGGCCTGGTTCCAGTATTGAGACTATAGGACAAAATAGGCCAGGTTCCAGTATTGAGACTATAGGACAAAATAGGCCAGTATTAAACCCACAGCACTCAGCTTGGCCAATGATCCAATTTATCCAGTGATCACTGGATAAAACAGATCAGGTTCCAGTATAAATCCCACAGGACTCACAAGCCAGGTTTCAGCATAAATCTCACAGGACTCACAAACCAGGTTCCAGCATTAAGATCACTGGATAAAATGGATCAGGTTCCAGAATCAATCCCAGAGGAATCACAGGACAGATTGTAGCATTAAACTCAGTGGACGCACAGGCCAGGTTCCAGCACCAAACCCATAGCACCCAGCTAGCATCCCACAGGACTCCCAGGCCAGGTTCTCCTTGGAGGAAATGCGATGTACAACATGATCTTTTATGGTCACGCCTCTTTAATTTTCCATATGGTCACATGCTGTTGAGGCCACATTTTAAATATACAGAGACCAGCAAACAGATAAATCTACTGGCAATCTCAAACAGGCTGTTTGCAGGGTGACCGCATTTCAAAGGTGACTGTACGCCCAGGGTGACCACGTGCCCCAGGTGACTATGTGTCCTGGGTGACTGTTTGCCCAGGGTGACTGCACACCCAGGGTGACCGCATTTCCAGGGTGACCGCATGCCCAGGGTGACTATGTGTCCTGGGTGACTGTGTACTGGGTGACCATGTGCCGAGGGTGACTGCACATCCAGGGTAACCGCATGCCCAGAATGACTATGTGTCCTGGGTGACCGTGTGCCCAGGGTGACCGCATGTCTCAGCTGAGTGCACGCCCAGGGTGACCGTGTTCCCCGGGTAACTGTACGCGTAAGGTGATGATGTATCCCGGGGTAACGATTTTTCCAGGACTATGTTTCTAGGGTGACGGGGTGTCCAGGGTGACCTTGTTTCCGGGGTTACCACAAGCCCAGGGTGACCATGTTCCCAGGGTTACTGCACGCCCAGGGTGACCATGTCCCCAGGGTGACCGTGTCTCTAGGAAGACTGTGTGCTTAAGATGGCCGCGTTTGCAGGGTGACCCTCACCCAGGGTCACTGCGAGTCCTGTGACATGCTGCACAGGGCTCATACACAGGCCCCAGTAACCTCCAGTTAACATTTCAGGCTGGTACCAAACATGCCAGCATGGGCCTAGAAAGGTCACAGGTGAGCAGTTCCCAGTTATAATGCAAACGCAGAGGCCCAAATCACTGCTAAGCGGGCCGGGTGCTAGTCAGGGGGGTCATGATGAGATACCCGGCGTTGTCATGCCATTCCGGACCATTCCTAGGCGCGGCTCCGGTAACCGGCCATCTGTCTGGTTCATGGAGAAATGCAGGGCCTTGGCCAGTTCTGGTGGCCGCTGAAATCCGTCAGCCTCTGGGCCCATTACATCGGAAAGATCAAGGCATGGGTGGTGGTGTGAGGGCAGCTTCAGCACACGCCTGCAGACCTTCAAAGGCAACCGTCTGGGGGGGGGTCATTGATGCACGGCGCTGCTGTAATGCACCGCGGCATGCCTCATGCTCGGACAGATGTGCATGTGTGCGTCCGAGCGTGTCCACAGTCGTGTGTGTCTCTCTGCATGGGCGTATGTGTACACGCGTGTAAATGTTTCCATAGCCCAGTGTGCATATATGCATGCATCCGACTCTCTATATATGTTTCTGTGCATGTCTGTTTGCTCCAATAATCTAATGTTTTCCTGGCTAGTACAAGCTCCCTAGGCTCCATACATGTAATGGGTGCCTAGCACACAGATCTTGGTTAATGGAATTCCTCACCCACTTAAAATGATGTCTGTTTTTTCAGCTTCGAGAAAAAAAACAACCCCTCACACACCCATGCAGCCATTCCCCCCCTCCCCAACACACACACACAGTAAATGGACCTCATTGAATTAAAGAGATCTTAGCAATCAAGGGCTCACAGTGAGATCACAATATATTAACCTAATTCAATTCTAAGGGGTGCAATTCACTCCATTTTTCTCAAAATGGTTCAATTAGCCATAAAACACCCAGGCAAATGGAGAGCACCTTGATTCCTCCTCCTCGCCCCACTCCTCCCTTTGGGGGGGGGGGGCATACCGTTATGCATTCATCATCAGGTGAACCCCTTCGTTAAAGCCGGGGCTGCCGCAGAAACAGTCCCATTTGCGCGGGCCACTCCGTCCCGCGATATTCAGCGCGCTGCGGATGACTACATGCCCATTCTGGCTGGCCTGGAATCAGCATCAGATCCACCGGTGAGCGCCTCTTGAGGATTTTGAGACCCTGGGTGTCTGGTATTGGCACCAGAGATCACGTTTCACAACAAAGTGAGAAATGTAGGCATAGTTTTAACATCATCTCCTCCATATAAGCAAAGAGCTCCAAAAGGACAACCTACCGAGCATCCCTAACCGCTCATTTGGCTGGCCCTGCACAGCCGCGTTTACATTCCATCCCAAACGCGAGAGACGGCAGGCCCACTCACCTAGAAAATACGGCCAGCAAATTGACGAGAGCTGCGTTTGGGTGAAATTCCCATCTTGACAGTTTAATTGAGGTGCTGCCTTTTCCCGGGTTTCCAAAGCATTCCCAGCAATGAGGTCAAATGAGGGGGCACGCTTCCCGTACATGCCATCATCGGAATTAGGGACAGGGCGCGACACGTGTGAATCCCACCGAGAAAACGCATTAGATTAGATAAACACATAATGTCATTCCCTATTATTACTCCGGTCACCGATTTCATGGGAAATAAATCAAAGTGGTCCATCACGAGATGACCGGCCTGCTCATGTGCCGCGGGAAAATGCGGGCATGGCCACGTGGGGGGCGGGGGGGGGGTGGCGGCTACTGGCAGAAAAGCATGGGCTCTCCCTGGACCTCGGGTGGGTGTATATGGTGCAGGGCAAGCTGATGGGGTAAACACACTCAGCCCAGCTATAAACAGCCTCGTCTCCACGGCGACGAATAACCCAGTCTCCCGTTCCATCCAGATATGGGACTCGGAGGCATCTGTGATCTAGCAACCTTCGGATTAGACCCCTCCCCTTCTGAAATCTTCTTAAAAAATAAAATAAAAATAAGGACCCTGCAGCCCAAAAACTCAGAAAATATGATCAATTCCTTCACGGATTAATTTTTGATGGGCCAGTCAGAGCCACATATAGTCCCACCTGCCAAAAAGTGAAATTTTAAAAGAGCAGCCCCCCTCCCCCTGGGGCAGGCTGACATTCCCAGCCTTCCCTCTGGCCTAACTCGCTGGCCGTAGATAAGGAGAGACAGGGGACCTCTCTGGCCCACTTACACACCAGCGCCTTTGGTGATCTGCTGTGCTGATTCCTGCCGACCTCCGGCTGGCGGCGTGGTGCCGGGCCCGCCTTTTTCCACAGATCCCAGCTCCAGTCGGAGCGAAAGTGGAACGAGAGGTCAAAGGTAAGGACCGGCGAGAACCTGCCGTGGCCTTTCCGGAAGGCTCCACGGATGCGATACACCGAAATAAGAGCTCTCACCGGTGGCGGCTAAAAACTACAAAAAAAACGACGAGAGTACACAGTAAATCTCCTCTTCTAACGTCCTTCTTCCGGGGGTCAGGACTCGGGAAGAGCTCTGTAACTCTCACTCCATAAACGAGCCCTCGAGCCAAAGGAAGGATTCCTGACTGTTGGCTTGATCTTAGCGGACGCCACGTGATCTGCTCCCCTGGCAGCAGGAGGAAGCGGAGAGGAGGAGCCCAGGTCACCGGATTCTGCTGATTCAAACACCTTATTAGTGTGCCAGACTGTGAGAGAAGCGAATCTGACAGTTAAAAGCCTCCCAGTGCCGAGATAAGAGCCGGCAGGGCGAGTCACACATCGACTGCGGGAGAAAACATGTAAACCATGGCGGCTCATTGGGGAACAGGAGCAGATAAGGTGCAGGGGATGCATCTGACATTGGAGGCTGTGGGGCTCCGAGCCGAGGAGTCGGAAAGGCAATATTGGGAGATATCATTGGGGGAACAGGAACGCAGGCCGGGGGAAAAAAAAATGTTTGTGGTTTTGTCATGAAGGTCGGCATATTCCCCAAACTGGCAAAATAAATGAGAAATCCCCGAGGAATAGCGTGGAAGGCTGCTGAATATGATTATCATTTCAGTTTTCTGCATGACAGAGAAGCGAGGCCTTAACGCGAGGCGATTACACAACGTGGCGTCATTTGGGACCAGACAGAAAACACGGCGTCTTTTTGTTTTTTAACACTGAAGCAAAGTCGGGACAAAGAAAGGAAGTGAAAATGAAATTTGATCACTATAGAGGAGGAATATTAATTTAGGAACGTGCCAGCAGCACTTATCAACCATTCTAATAGATGTACAAAAATAGCGCAATGGAAAAGTGCAATTTAAAATAACACGCGGAAAGCTATTTGCCTAAGCAGGCGGCTGTAAATCCTCTGCAATAAGCGTCTGTTTAAAAGGAATCAAATGCGGGTGGCGGTCATCGCCGGGCAGCACGGGTTCTGGGTCTCTGTCTTGCCGTCACCATACACGGCTGTACCGATCGCAGGGTCATGTGTGAACGGAAAGGGGGGGGGATTTGGGGAATGGCCCCCTCCTCGTGAAGTGCGTCTTTATCCCCCCCCGTGACCTTTTAGGTGTTACTAAAGCTGACTGGCCTTCCTGTTGGGAGAAGGGCGGCGGCGAGTTTGTAGGGGGGGTGGGGGAGGCATGCCCACACAGAGCCAGCAAGATCAGGGAGGGAGAAAGTATCAGTTAACAGGACAAAAGTGATAAGATATTGTTATGCAGGAACCAGCGTGTGCAAGGTTACGGACCCAATATCAAAAATTTATGGTAATTGAAACCATAGAATCTTTGGAAATGCAGTCAATTTGATTCAGTAGCAAAAGGTCACACTATTCAATTTACACTGGAGTCCGAGTACAATACGGAGAAAACACCTGAAAGCGAATCACCTTATCAGCATCCAGACCTCGGCACTTACACACTACATAAAAGCTATTTGCTGATTACTAAATAAACGCATTACCTTTTACCTTGACGTCTTACCCCCCTCCCCCTCGCGCCCCAACCCCCCCGGACGGCATGCAGTCACAGGAAGCCTTGCCGGAGCCTTGACTTTGTAACGAGATTAAGCAGCAGGGCCTTAATACACCTTCTAATTGCACTCCTCAGACCACGGCACTCGCTGCACGTTGCAGACACACTTAAAAGAACTTGGCAGCACCATAAATAGTTCTATCTGCAGCACCAAAGATATCTGTATCTCCAGAACCCAGGAACGAGCATCAATGGATGTGTGTAAGCGGGGGCCAGCCAGCAGAGGATTCGTCTGCGGCATCAAACAAAGGCTGGAGGATTAAAAATGAAAGGGGGGGTGGGCTGGCTTTCTGACAGCCTGAACTCGGCACGCACAAACAGCCAAACACACAGAGCGGGTGAAGGAGTTTACAATTCAGATGAGAGCCAACAGAGAGCATTTGTCCCCACTGCACCTTTAAGGTAAGGAATATGTCACCTTACCCCCGCCCCCATATAAAGGGTGTCACGACAGTAATACTTTCCAGTTTCTTCTTTAAGCCCATTATGAAACGTTGCTAAAAACCTGCACAACACCCAGAGGAGGAGGGAGGAGGGATATAGTGCAGAATTGCAATTTTCCTGCAACCGGCGTGTCCTGGGCGCCCGTTTTGCAGCGAGCCTCTCCAGGTATCGCCTAACATCCACCTGGCTCTCACTTCCGCGCCTGACTTGCCCGCCACGTTCACTCTTGGATTTCCAGTCAGTCACCTTTTCGGAAAACAAACACCCGTGCCGGACTCGATGGAAGCTCCGGAAAAAGGAGGGGCGTATTAATCAGACCCTCCATCTGATACCTCTTTCCTGATCCGAAGGCATTTGTCGGACTATTCCCACGGAACGTGCGCCGTGACTGACAATGAGACGGAGCCCTTGATGTGAAGGACCCGCCCTGACCTGCAGCAGCTTGGCAGTAAGCCCGTCGCTGGGCGCTATCAACAACGCCACCACTATGCTCTTTGCAAAGCCTATAACCATGGCTGGAGCAGTACGTCCAGTCAGCACTGTTAAAAGACCATCACCACTGAGTCTCTTAAGGTGCGGCTGCTGGTCTTCTGGGGATGAGTGTGACCAACAGTGATGTGACGACGGTAACTGGAGTAGACAACGGACACCGAAGGGAACATCTGCAGAACATGTGAGGACTTCAGCTTGACGTCAGCCTTAGGGTGGAAACAATGAGCTGCGAGGATCCAGCCGTGTCACGGCCGACGTCCAGAGCCCAGGACACCCAAAGAGCTGAGGCAGACGAACCCGGTGAATCACTGCAGGGTGACACCCCCACAATGCCCCTGTACCGGTGAGGAAGGGGCAGGACAGTAGGAGATGGACGTCTCGTCACATCTCGCCACATCTCGTCAGCAGCCCCGTGCATTCGGGTCGGGTCGGAGTGCGAGGTATCCCTGGCCTTCTCTCCATGCCGTAGCAGAGATGCTGTCAGGATCTGGCGCCCATGGGGGAAATAAACACGCCGCCATCTTTATCAGTTCTCCGCTTCCTCGCGGGAAGGAAACGACCAGACAACGAGGCTTATTGGCTTAGTGCTCGTGGCCAGGTTACAGCGAGGCGCTCCTGAAAAGCTCTTAAAGCAGATTACACGCTCATCTAAAAATAGCCTCCCCCCAACCCCCGCCTGCCCGTGCACCCCCAAGCATTACAACTATCAATCCGCTACATGTAAACACAACCACCTGATATTTTATGAACCAGACCCGGAAATCCCTGGAAGAGCCCATCTGAGCCCCCAGCAGCAGTCTCCAGGGGACGGCCTTCGGCGTGATGCGAGTCTGTCTGAGAGACAGCCCTGCCGAGAGTCTCAGAGTCAGCCTGAACCCTCCGAGGGATGAGAGGGGGCACAGTGTATGGAGGATGCAGGGAGAACAGGGACCCTGGGGAACAGCAGGCAGTGGTGAATGGACAGACGGGACAGACAGGGGACCAAGAGGACACGGAGGACCAGGCCCGACTCTCGGTGACACAGCCTGTCCTCCAGCAGGGGAGCCGAAAACTTCCATAATCAGCAGAGTCCCTCGCCCCCCCACAAAAGCCTGCAGAGTCACTACAGGTTCTGGCAGCGGATGGGAGAGCCCCCACCCCACCCCTGGTGTGAGAAGGATAATCCGGTCCCGGTCTCCCTCCACTCAGGTGGGCACGATTACAAATCGCCACAGCCCTAATCCCCAGCTCACTGGGATCCAGCGCCCAGGCACCATGGGAGGATGCCCGGGGGGGGGTAATTAACTTACTCTGTTTCCAAACACAGTCCCGGGAGACGGGAGGGGGCACTCGCCTACTGCAGGTGCTGACTTGTCCCCCGTTTCCTGTCCCTCCACGGCCGGCCCCCTCTCTAATGTCCCTGGCCTCCCCTGCCACCCAGTGTAGATTTTAAACTTTAACACTGTTGGAGCGGGACAGGCCCAGGAGAGTGACGGGCCCCTTTGGGAAAACAAAGGCGAGGGCCCAGACACAGGAGCGGAATTGACAGGCACTTAAAAGATAAGACACAGTACGGCAGGCTGACCCGGCACTGCCGGCATGCCCAATCAGCCCCCAACCCCCCCCCCCACCGCCGTGCAGCTTTTAAATAACTCCATCTGACACTGAAAATTCTTAACTGTGTCAATATGCCGGGTCCCGAAAAACGCACCCCCTTTCGAGGGTGTCAGCCTGAAAAAAATCTGAATTATACAACATGCTGCGATAATCCGGCAAACCCCCCCCAATGCAGAGACTCCCCCCGTCGGCAGCGGGGGCTATTGGTGGCATACTTTGAAATGTCAGCATAAATTTGCAGAGCAAACAGCGGGGAGAACAAAGAGGCCTGGATCACGATGTGTTTGAAGGTGGGTGGGGGTAATCAATCCGCAGGAACCCCCCCAAAGTTGACCACACCGGAGCTCTGACCCCCAGCAGCTAATCCCCCGGGCCTCACGTGAGCAGCGGCTTGCCACGGATGATGCTGGTAAGGCCCTAAATCCCCGCATCTGCTACTCCCCCCCCCACCACCACCCCCAATTATCCCCAGGCGAATCTACCTTTACATTTACCCACCCGCAGCTGCCACCACCTCACCCCCCCTTCACAAAACACGATAAGAAAAACAGCTCCGTTTCCGGGCATCGGTACAGCAGATGGCACGCCCTTTCTGGTGCGGGTCTGTAACGGTCGGAAAAACTCCGGACCCGCATAGTGCGGATTCCCCGGCCCAAAATATCAGCCCAACGTGAGAACACCCATCTGAACCGCGGCTCATTTTAACTCTGATTCTCTTACACTGATAATGATAGCCTTGCCATTCCCTGCAGGTGTTACAGTCCTCAGAGGTGGGGGGGGGGGAGGGAGTGAAATAGGCCATCAGAATTCCCCCACGTTCGCTAAAATGTCTCTTTGAATCGCCGGCATTTTGTTGACGCTCCCTTGCCCGCTCACTCCTGCAAAGCCCAAACTTTTCTCTTGCCGACGGCCCCTTGGCAGTCGCCCGGGAGTGGCTTGTGGCAGCGATCTCTCGGCGCTCCACAGCACATAAATATATACATCAGCTCCCTGCACCTAATCTCCGACATCTCCAAGCTGTCTGCTTACGCATTGAAAAGTGCTTTTTAATTCTCCATGTTCTGTTATGCCAGTGAAGAGTGCAAACACACCCGCTACCGCTCGAGCGCCCCCCCCCCCCCCAATCCCACCCTACCCCTTCGGGCAAGTCATGATTTAATAACCAGCAAGTAAAACACTCAGATTCCACATCTCCGTTGTCTTTCTGCAGGTTTTACAGTTTCGACTGGCCGCATGCTACGCCAACAGGACATTACTCTGCTGTGAGACCACCATATGCCCTGGTCTGCAGCCAAAATTGTATTTTTAGCCATAAGGGCAAGTTTAGAACTGTGAGAAATGGCCCTGGACCAGTGTCTGCCAACCATCTCTATCTTCAGCTATTACCATTGGATCAAAATTTTTAAAGGGCTTCAACTGGCTCCCCCTGGTGGAAGGAGGGCGAAAAAGGAGCTGAATCTCCTGTAGCTCTTTTTCCAAACTGCCTTCCACCAAGCCTGCCTGTAATCCGTGCACAGGTCGACACGTTGTGAATTAGGGCACATGTGGCATCCGGCACAGCACTCCCGTCTGCCTGACAGGCCAGCCAGAGCAGCATTTGGGTGTGGGTCGGGGTAAGATGGGGCGTAGTACCACTGCTGGACCAGAGGGGGAGCAGAGGGCAACCTTACATTCTCAGGGCAGGCTGGGATAACATTTAGGATATGGTGCCCCCCCACCCCGGCCCACATTAGTAGAACTGCAGTCTGATCAAATTAGCAAAGAGCTCTGCTCTGAATTTTTTTTCTTTTCTTGTTTTTGTGTTTCAGTTCTTCCAAAAAAAAGAACCCGCAGAGCCGAAGGGAAACCCAGAATGTCTAAGCACAACATTTCCGTGAATCAGCACTGACACAGGGAGGCCCCCCCCTGCGCCCCCCCCCCCCGGGCGACGCTACACAGAGAGCATCACATCACATTACACGGCTAGCTACGGCTGTGGGGGATTTGGGGGGGTGGGGGGCAGTTAGTGTCGGGGCACAGGGTCAGCCTGGAGCAAGCCCGTGTTTACCCGTCACTCAAAGAGGACTAAGTGTCCAGCTTTGCTCTCCCGCCGGCTGGGTGGAACGGAACCTTCTGGAAACGCAGTTACCTTCAAAAGCCCCGAAACAAAGCTGACCAGAAACATCCGGATTCCTCAAATAAGAAGCGGAACAACCGCTCTTACACTACCATCCGCGCATCTGTCCGGACCGGCCGCGAGCCGCTCATTAATTCAGACGAGGTGACGTTCCACCTTACGCCATGTTTCCTGAACTTTAGTACAGAGACGTTGCAGATGAGCAGGAGGTTAAAGATTTACCGCGGCCATTTATATTTCACAACATGAACTATAATCAGGGGCGGATTTTAATTCCCCCTCCCCCTGCCCCACGTTCTGACAGCACTGCCAGACTGGAAATAAGAATCAGCATAGAAAGAGGCTTTAGGTGAAAGGTCCTACACATATCGGCCAACATTATCTTCAGCGGCAATATTCCACTTTGAACTTTTGGAGATTAAAAAAACACATGAGTTTTGCTTGTAAACGAGCCAAACATAATGTGCTGTTTCTTTTTTCTCCAAAGACCTTTGAAATATACCATGAGTATCCACTTATCAGTATTCAGCAGGATTCCACGAGAATCCACATGTAACTATAAGTTTGCCATTTGAAATGCATTTGATTTGCTTTGATAGAGTGTTTTGGCAAATTATTTGGGAATCAGAAATATATACATACAGATTCAAGCAGCAGGCAGACAAATGCACATTTATAACAACAGCGTAAGTGTTTAACAACTCTGTCAAATCAAAATAAAGGACAACAAAATCTTCCCCGTGCATTATCGGGGCTATGTGGTCTTACCTCAAACAAGTTTGCTGCCTCATTGCCGTACTGACTGGAAATGACTTCTGATTGGTCGCTGTACCACTTGAATCCACCCAGAAAACTGTCTGCATCCAGGTCGCTGACATCTAGTTCGGAGAGGTCAAGTTCTGGGAGGTCTGGACAGAGAGGCTGGTCTTCACCGACCAAGGCAGCACACTGCAGGGACAGAAGCGGGGAGGGAGAGGGTGTGTCACTGAAACAGCATCATTAGGGCAGGGGGGGGGGAATGTTTGTGTTCAGGCTTCCGTGTTTGTTTGGGAGGATACACCAGGAAACTTTCACCTGTTTATATCCATTTTTCCCCATTTTTCGAAAATAAACAACTGTAGCCGTAAAATCCATACTCAAGCAAAAACAATGTGTCCCACGTGCCAATAAACTACTAATTAATTATGCAAATTTTTGCAGTGCCACGGTACTCTTCAGAGAACAGTATGCGTGCGCTCAGTCTTGCTACTGATTGGCCGTGCATGTCGAGGCCCCGCCCACAGTGGCCTAGCTACATATGGAGCAGCTGTTGCGTCCAAACCCCCCCCATACTGGGGTAGAGAATTTCTTTTTCATTCTTACCCAACCGAGTATAGAGCCGCCCTTTCCAAAGACCGTCGGCTGACATTTCCCGACTTTGCGGCCTGCCTTTGTGCGAGTCCGACTGGCAGCTGCTCTCCCACTCTCCCACTCTTCTGGTTCAGCGCCTGAGACCCTTCGACACTTAGACCCGAGGGCCCGAATATCACAGAGATGTCGGGGCCCGGCCGGGGAGGGTGGGGTCTTCTTTTTACGACCCACCATTGCTCATGGAAAACAGATTCCATTACAACTCTTCCACCAAAATCACCACTATTTACTCGTGTGAGAGATGCTAACTGCCATGCTAGTGTCTCCTTACAAAGGGTCTATGCCACATATTTAGCTGGATAAAAATGCTAAAAGAAACTCAAATTAAGAAATAAGCCCAAATTAAAGGATCCATGGGAAAACAGACAAAAGTATTCTGATGCGTACCCCCCTCCCCCGCCATGTACGGTGTCCCCCACCCCACAGGTAGCATGCCTACCCCCCCCCCCCCCCGGCGCGTTTACAAACGTTCGGCCCGGGGGGCCGGCAATTAACACGAACAAAAAATACCCGGCTGCCCACCGTGAAGGGGGGGGGGAGGGGGGGGCCGGTTAAAAAAAACAAAAA
>JAODKN010000016.1:8848730-8858998 GCA_026774425.1 Petrocephalus zakoni | reverse complement strand
CCCCCCCCCCCCCCCCCCCCCCCCCCCCCCCCCCCCCCCCCCCCCCCCCCCCCCCCCCCCCCCCCCCCCCGCCACTGAAGTGCAACGTAGGCTCAGATAACGGATGGCTGGAGCTCCGTTTCTATCTTCCTGCTCCAGCGAGGAGATGTTTACTCACCACAGGCTCCTGTTGTCTGAAGTCTAGGAATCACACAGATGCTTTCTTCGGAATTAGATTCTGTGCAGTGGAAGTGCAATTAGAAAGGCAGTGTACAGAACTACAAGATAAATTCCCCGCAAGGTAATGGAACAGGCACGTTGCCACTGGAATATGATTACCATGGATCCATTTCTGTCGTGCTTTCAAAGCCGACGCTGCAGACGAAAATAACACACAACTGAAGCTAAATCAATACTCTTTCACATAAAATGGAAAGCCAGGAAATATAACGGGTAAGGAACCATAGAAGGAGTCTGCCGTTCCCTGGGATACGTGTTGCCGCGGCATTGTGATGCACGGCAGACGGCGGACGGAGCGACTTAATCAAGGACAGCGCCTCACCCTCATAAACAGACACGGCCCGGTCATCGCGGTCACCTTCTGGGATTCCAACAAAGTCACCATATTTGAGGTAAACGCTTCTCCGAACAATACCACTGTGGTCTGTCAGAAATACCCCCCCCCCCCCCCAAAAAAAGCCCCTTGGGGCATTCCGGGGAACAAGTCACGAGAATCTTTTTCCACGTTTCCCGGAATTGGCCGGGTCATGCTGCACACGGCCTCCCGTGAGAGGCTTTATTAATTTTCTGACATCTATTAACTGGGTTGCCAGGTATTTCACATATTGCACACTCTAACACCTTGTGACTAACCCCCCCACCCCTGCACTTAAACCGTTTTCTTTAATGGCCACAAAGCCTCATGTGTTTCAGGCGCATTCATTCTTCTCTTTATCTACCAATAGCAGACAGCACAGTGTGTATTAGGATGCATCTTCCACACCTCCCGGGTTGGCGCGGTCGGGTGGGGGGGGTACACGTCCCATCCCACACGCCGACGCGGGAGGCTCCGTGTCAGCCGGGAAGAGGTGGGGGGGCAGGGTGCAGGCTGAGCTGATACTGAAAATCCTTCTGAGCCGAGCTGCCGGGCCACCCCCTGGAGTGCAGGTAACATCTACAGCCGCCGGGATTAACCACCACGACGCGAACATAATCTCGCTGCTCTGTGGCTTGTCTCCGTGGCAGGGAGCGGACTTCTTAACGAGGGCACGTCTTCGGGGGTGCCATGGCCACGCATGAGTCGGCACGCGGCGGCAGCGCCTTCACCACCCCAAAAAGACGCAGTCACGCACACACGCTGATTATTAAGGCTCTCCAAAGATCCGATACTACGTGCCATAGACATTGTTACTGCGCGCTAAGCCAAGGCCCGAGAGTAAGGCTGCCGCTCTAACCTTTCAGAGTCTGATGACAAGAAAGCAGAGTAGATCAGTCGTGACGACACAGCCACCAGAGAGTGACCTCTGGACCACCTGGCAGCATACTTCGATCACGGGAATGAAACTCCATCCGGCACTGCCCTGTCTAGGGTGCAGGTGAGGCAAGGGCCGGGGGGGGGGGGGGGTTGGGTCAGCTGACTCTGAGAAAGGGAGCCACCCCTCCCTTGAGGGGCTGGAGGTCGCACAAGGCCAGCCGAGCGTCAGTGTATCAGGATCTGCAGGGTTCGCTGTTACGTCCCGCCAGATAACCCCCACCCCCAGAGTCAGCTAGTCCTGAACTCGGCTGCTGTAAGTGCCCCCCCGCCGGCCCCATGCCGCCCCATGCAGCCCCATGCAGCCGATGACTAATTTACCAGCGGAGCGGCTCAGACTTTCCTTGCTAGTGCATTACGTCACGGGCCTCCAGGATTGTGTGTTCCTGTAACAGGAGAGCAGCCCCGCCGCAGGAAATGTGACACGGAGGCGTCACCGCTAGGCACTTCTCTACGGTTACAAAATAAAAATGATGGGGGGGGGGTGTGCAAGGCTGGCCACTGGCCCCTGCCGGGCAGAGCTGACAACACAGCTGCTGGAGCTACAGGCGGGGTTTTGCTGCGAGCTGCAGGCGGGGTTTTGCTGCGATCAGACACACACGCAGCTCCAGTGCAGCACGAAGCCCGAGGGTGAGAGCAAAGGTGGCTTGTGGGAGGGTTTCAGCTGCAAACGATCTCGCGCTTTCTTTCCCTCTCTGATAAATGGTTGCGAATGATGTCAAAATAATCATTACATTAGTACGAGCGTTTAATACTCCATTTGTCAGAGTTTGAGCAGCGTAATCTATCCTATTCAGACCGCAGATCTCACAGAGCCAGGGAAACAGAGAAACAATGGAGAATTTCTGGTAGGACTGTTTAGGTAAACAGCTGTCATCAAACGCAAGCGTCTGAGATTGGGCTGCCACTGATGGCGCTCTCTCTTCCCCCCACCTCCTCGCAGCATTCGGGTCACGTGGGGCTGTTTCCCGGTGCTCTGGGGGGCACCACTGGCGCTGCCATGCGCGTATTTCCGGCTTGTTACCTGCCCATACAAACAATTTAATTCCAGGCTGACGCCACCTATGACAAAAGTGTCGCCGGGGTGCGGGCGGCTCTCGGGACACGAGCTTCAGAGGGAAACATGTCCCCCTGTGTCGCCGGGGTGCGGGTGGCTCTCGGGACACGAGCTTCAAAGGGAAACATGTCCCCCTGTGCAGCAGCGACGGCACAAGCCAGGAGATGCCCGAGAAGGCTGCTTCCTGTGCAGGGAGGGAAAGTGGCAGCAGACACGAGGGATGATCTGCGTGACCGCCTGTCCATCAGTGCCAAACGTGGGCCAGTGCTCGTGCCGAGAACTGTAACAAATGGGAAGCTCGTGGTTTGCCCGGCATGTGGTGTTAAGCCACACCCACTGGACAGAGAGCCAGCCAATCATAAGGTTCTGGGCAAGACCCTGTGATTTGCATTTATTACAGAGGCAAAGGAGCCAGGGAACCAATAGCAAGCCTGGTAAACTCACCGGGGCCCCTTTCTTCCCATTTTTGGTAACTACCCACATAGCCACCTCTGAAATTAGCTTCTCTGATCTTTTTCCCAGATTTATTTATTAATTTGTTTATTTGGGAAAGAGGGAGTAGTTCCAGCTGCCCTGAAATAACATATAAATTCAAAGATTAAACTCGCTGTTGACTTTTAAAGAATTTATCCTAAACAGAGCACTTGAGTTGACAAGATGAGGGGGAGAGAGTTGGGTGCGATCCGCGGGTCGGCTCTTAGCGCAGTCCATGTGGGCCAGCGCTGACAGGCACTGGTGCAGACCTTCTCTGCACGGCTGCATCAAAAGTTTAAATCTGCAATTAAATACAATCTCTAGACACCACAGCAAAACGTTGCATGACTGCTGAATATCGTGTCTTCATGTACCCGCCTGTAACATGGGGGGGGAGGGGTCCATACAGCTCTTTGCGAGGGTAAAGATAGTACGAGGACTTAATCTATACAAATAAGAGAGGCATTTTCTGCCAAACAGTGATATAACTGCCTGTCACTGGGGCACTGACTGACAGTCATGTCTCTCTCTCTCCTGGCTCTATTTGTCGAGAGGCCTGGTCCACCATATGCCACGTGCATTCTCCATTCTATGGTGGCCCACAGTTCTGACTGGCCTTCACCTCAAAGGACAAAGGAATGAAGACTAAACCCACACACTGCATCAGCTGGCAATTCAGAGTTTCACCCATAACAACCGTGGCAGCCCAGTTTAAAAGACACACTGTCTGCAGCCCTTCAACCCCCCCTGGGTCCCAGCCGCTTCAGTTCTTGCGCCTACCAGCCCATCAACCTCGTATTCAGTCTCCCGGTGCCCTCTTTTAAACTACAAGCGTGTGCCGCAGTCGCTGTTGAGCGTGGAACCGGTGTCTGTCACTTTTCACTGCGTTCCTGCTACGGGGAGTGAGTACAGAGTGTCATCTGTCCACAATGTGGCCCCAGCTCCGTTCGAAATTCACAGCCTCTCGAAAGCACTTGTTTATTGTGTGCGACGGAGCGGCGTGTCGGCCCTGTGACGTGGATGTCCAGCCAAGGGTACAAGAGCCAAGTTGGTCTACAGGACACCGGCGGCAGAGGCAGGGTTTCACCAACTGCCCAAAGCTTCAAACTACTCATTTGCCTCTTTCAAAATGTAATTTAAACAAGAAATCACACAGAATATTGGAAATATCGCAAGTCATGGATGGCAGGTCAACATGTGGCTGCATTGTCACACGACTTGCTCACAGCAGACATCTGCAGGAATACCGTGAAAGGTGATTAGCTGGCATTGTTGACACACCACAACAATGAAATATGTCCTCTGCATTTAACCCATGTGACATTGTGACACTGCAGTGGGCAGCTATATCAGCCCCCAGGGAGCAGTGCTTGGTGATACTTGCGGGTTGGGGACTCAAATATATTGAATATGCTGAAGCAGGACAGACATCATCTTTGAGAGATAACTAGGAGACAACCAGATGGCACAAGCATCAGGACACAAATTGGGGAATTTTCTAACAGCACTCTGCCCAGTGCTCTGGCAGTGGTGGGACGGCAGAATGTTCGCTCTTTAGGGGCCTTCCCTTGGGGACTGAGTCAGCACTGTGCAAGGCGATCATCCTGGCCCACAATGCAGTTAGTAATCAGCACTTGCCTTCCCCTTGGTTGTAAAACCTCTGTTGCCCTGTGGCACCCCCTATTTGCATTCACAATGGCCCCCAGCTCCAGGGTGTAGCACATGTGCGGTGTGATGAGAGAAACAAGCCAGTGACTCACATTGGCAGGGATCGTTTTCGGCAAGGTTAGCCCACTTCCCATTGGCTTATGAAATGATTGACAGTATTATAAAAATCCCGCCCACTGAAGGTGTCCCATGACAACCCCTGAGATTGCTGAAGCCCCAGCCGGTGGAGTGCCACTTAGATGATCAGCAAGGTCGCACTTCATTGGCTGAATCTTCTGCTGCAGATCGCGACACACCCTCTTCCCTGCCTCGCCTCAGCCTCCCCGCACATCCACACTCAATTTATTTGTGTCCTCTCTCTGACTCAGCCAATCAGGAAGTGCCAGAGCATTAGAGGCCATGGCCACCATTCGCTGCTGGGTTTTTCCCTTCGGGGACGCCTCCCGGCTTGGCGGCAGGCATGACACCCGAATCCCGGAGAGGAGCCAGCGTGCGGCAGGAGCTTCGCGGGCGAGAATTCCCAGCAAAGGCTGTCACCCGCTGAGGATGATCAAGGTGGACGGCGTGGCGCTGCGGGCGCGGAGAGGAGAGGATGGCAAGCAGGCGGGCCCGCAAGCTTTTCAGAACGGCAAGCGTTAATTACACACAGACGTGGGGGATTAGAGTAACTGTTTTTCAGCCGTTTGGAAAGCTGGTTTTGTTTGACATGTTAATTGGAGTATTTATGTGTTTTGAGAGCTTTTAGAGCCCGTGTGTCTTTGTTTGCCTCAAATACGAGGGGAAGAATGAAAATGGGAGAGTGTGAGAGACAGGCTTAAAACAAAAAAGCCAACCACAGGCTCTGCCTGGGGGGTGCGGGCGTCCAGGGCGAGACTGTCAGCCACATCTGACCAAGACATGTCACTTCATTCCCACCACGGCCCAGTCCCCAAATGGGCAATCTAGACCTATCAAAGGGAATAATTAACCCCAAGCACTATCCAGTGCCCAGATCTCCCAATCAGATGACTGTGTAATTACCGGCGCATAAATGACTCGGGTTCATTACCGGGCAGAGCGCCATACTGCGTACGATGGATGGTTTTCCTTTAGAAGGTGTATTATTTATAAGGAGCGCGTGGAGACTTGCACAGATAAACACGCCGCCCGTTCATTAGAGACGTGGGGGAAATGGATGCGCCAGCCCAGGAATCGTTTTTCAAAACAGGAATTAAAACGACGCAGAAACACGGGACCGTAACAGGGTTACTTGTGTCTCAAGTAATTGTCCCAGTATTTTAAAGCAATCTGCCGCAAATTTGTCCCACCCCACGCCGAACATCATGAGAGATATAATCTCATCGGGGATGTTTTAGGTCACCGTGTGCAAATTCCAGCGGCTGGTCTGCTGAATGGAAAACTCCGCGACCGGGGAAGCATAAAGCGTTTCAGGTGGCTTTTGCTGCACGCAGGTGCTGTGTAGTTTTTTTTTTTTTGTATAATCTGCCCGGCACCAGATGTGATGGTAAAGTCAGACTCAGCTCAGCGCTGATAAACGCCACCCGCCTCACTTTAATCTGACTGGATGAAGAAGATGTAAATTTAATAAATAATGAAAAAAAGGCTCTCCAGAAGGGGTGTCCGGATTTTGATTTCCAGCATCCCCCCTGGGACTCTCCCTTCTCCGGGGGGTGATGGTGAGTTAGACCCACTGGGGGGAAATTTCATCCTGAATCAGCACTTTAAATCTTCCTCGCTTTGTCCGCTGGCCAGGGATGTATTGACAACAAGGTCTAAAATACATGAAATTATTTCTTTTTCAGATTCCTGCAGCGTTTTCAGCGTCCTGACAGAGCACCAGAGGGGAATGTCTCTATAGCAAAGCCGTGTCATGCGGTCAGACATACACGCACACACCCACACACACAAATGCTGTCCTTTGCATTTGATTGCAGTGTGCGCGATTGTCGATGTGTCAAAATATTCCTTTTGGGGTACCAGCAGCCCCGGCTGCCCGCTGGTGGAAAATTATCGTGTGACAGGATCACGGCGGACCGCTCGGCCGGTCACGAGACACTCAGAATAAGCCCCCTCCCCCAGAACCACTCAGACACCAGCACACCTCAGTTGCCATTCCCCAAAGCGCAACTAACAAGAAATCATTGGGACTCCCACAAATTGATCAACAGTCAGCTGGTAATTGATATCAGCAGAGCGAGTTTCGTTTCCGTGGTGGCAGCCTTCCATGAAGATGTCAGAAATGTGCTCCCCGCCTGAGATTTCCTTTGTTGGTCCTTCAATTCATCAAAGTGCATCTAGGAGGAAATCAAATTATAGTCAGGACTGGGTTTTGCATTGTATATGTATCCCTTTTGCTGCCTGTTCGGCTTTATGGCTCCGTCTCTGTCTCTGACGAATGTTTAAAATTAGTCTAATGCATCGCATGTGTCTCAGGTGACTGCGGAACAACCTGTTAGATGAACCTGTGGATCAGACCCAGGGTCTCCCGGCCACGGCCTTTTATACCGCGTACAACTTCCAGGGAGGTCGCAACACAACTATTAACACTGCGTATTCTCATTCCGGTGGGTCATTTCCAAAAATAATTCCACTACCTTTCCATTCTATTTCAAATACTTTTTTTTCGACATTGCTCTCTGCAGTTTTTCTTCTAAACTTCCTACAACAGTTACAGAAGACGCATGGAGATGGGCTACTAGGTGAACATTTGAGAAGCAGCCCTTTCCGCACCAAGGATGAAAAGAAACGTCGGAAGCGCAGGGGATTATGGGAGCTGAGTGGGCAGGAGTGTGGCTGCCCCCTAAAAAAGGAGCACAGATCTCGAGGCAGGATGCACAGCTGCTACAATAAATATGTCTGATGCCGCACAGCCTTGACCTCTGACCTCGGTTTGCGCCCGCATGCCGACATCATGACAGCCACCCTGACGCGTCTCGCCATGGAGCCCCCCCGAAGGCCTCGTCACTCAACAGCCGGCGGCTCCAATGATGAAAAAATGACTCCCCTCCCCTTTAACGCGCCTTGCAAACATGGACTGCACCGCAAACACGGATTCGCCCTACAGCAGGTGGGCCGGCATCGATCAAGGCCTACACAGCGCCTTTGAAAACACTCCGTGTTCTCATCACTCGCTTCCTATACATTCACCCCTCCCACCAGTTCTTTGCATTATGAGCACACACAGGCAGAGCTGTCTACTGAGTAGGCCCATAGACATGGATACAAATCACATGCACCTTGAACTTACCTTGGCTGATGTCCAGGGGGGAGGGTGGGGGTCCTGATCCTGTCTCTAACTCTAGCCCACTTTGGCAGAATGTCCCCTGTATTGGGACCCCAATAGGATGGTAGCCAAAGGCATATATGATTTGGAGGATGGAACCAAGCTGCATGAAATGCGGCTAATCATTCGCAATATTCTCGGCGGGTGGAGTCGCAGCAGCTGGACGGCAGCACGGCAGGGGCCTGAGGCACTCCCCACGAGCCTCCAGACAGACCCCCCCGCTGTCATGTTCTGCTTATCAGAGTAAATTTGAAAAGGGAGCATATCATGTGCATGTTACGCGCACACACACACACATACACACACAAAAAACACCACGGTGACACGACAAAGTGGCCGCAGTTGCTAGGAGACAAATGGCTTTGTTACATGTGCACCTCCTGTCACGGCTGTCCTGGACAGGAGTAGCGGTGGTTTCGCTTTACAGTTTTGCCAGCTTCAAACGGGTGGGAAATTTAGTGGGGATTTGGGGGGGGGACTCTCCCCCTTGCCTCCACCACACCTCCAAAGAAGAAGCCAACTGAGATGCTCGCTGGGTTCTCTGGACTGGAGCCACGGCCCAGCATCCACTGGATCCTGTTGGATCCTGTTACAGGTGGCTCACCTGGCCCGATCACTCCAATTAGTACTTGTTTATCTATACAACTTATTAACTACTGAATGTGAGAAGGAGAAACATTTCCTACATACCAGTGAAATGGAACTGAGCTGAGCTGCTTTAGCATTTAAATAGATAATCAGAAACATAAACATTACTACACTCATTTATTAATTACAAATAAACATGGAACCCACACACATACAGAATGACAGCACTTGGACTAATTTGCAATACATTTAAATGACATTTTTATACATTCCAGACCTGATTTAAAAAAAAAACGGGGCATTTCGATTCAGTAATTCAGATGCAATTTGCAATGATAGTACTTGAGCCTATACTGGGATTTGAACCAGCAACCAGCAGGATATGAGTCCATCACCAGACCACAAAACCTTCTGCAATGCTGCTACTCCCACGTGTGAAGCTCTTAACAGCACGACCTCCAGGCCTGCTTTAGCGCAGAGGTGGAGGAACTGGAAGCCAACCTTCAAAGGTCCGGGTCCATAACTGTTCTGGCAAAGACAAAATACAAAGGCGTGGAAAACTGGAACAGGTGAGGTCCAGCTGACGAGCCAGATTAGCAGAACCTCGATCTAAGAGTCACGGGTCTCGGCAGGTGGCCCTGACCACATGATCACATGCTCAGACACGTGCACTGCCCAGTTCCGACAGGCTCCGCCCCCCAAAGCACCACGTGCCTCGGGACCCTGACACCCTGCCCTGTCACACCGCTGAGTGAATCAGCTAGCAAGTTCCGACACACACGTACGCATGCCACTCCTACAATCCCTGGACCCAGCCCAAGGTGTCCAGCCACAGGATGGGCCAGACATGCATATTTCTAAATCCCAGGCGGGTGCGTTCAGTTAAACCTTCAGGCGACCCACTTAACCAAAGTGCCATCTATTAAATATCAGGCTAGATAAACAGGTAAAGATGTAAAATGATGAGAGTCACCTCAGCTAAACGTGTGTGCCAAGTGAATAAGGTATACCAGAACTTGTTATAAATCAGAGTTGCTGACAGCGGCTAACTAGTGGTCACAATGATTAATGCGAGACCTCACCATGCCGCAGCGTGCAAATGTGCAGCTTTTCTCCATAGTGGCATCAGATAAATGAATAAAATATAATAATATACCCCCCCCGCCAGCCCACAGACCTAGTTCTGGTTCAGTTGGGCTCAGCATAAGCACACCCTGTGCTTGGGCGGGCAGCCACCACCCTCCCGGTGCCCCGCGGCACATCGTCGGAATGTGCCCTTTATTTCAGAGCCCCCAGATTAGCGCGCAGTCACGGGACAGGCTGACACCCAGGCCGGCGCGGCAGAGCAGGCGGCTCGCACGCGCGTCCGTCGCGCATGTCGACGGGGAGAGCGAATTAAAAATGTCAGCCATGGCAGAGCTGATCTGCCGCCACGTCGTAAATGGATGGGAGAAACGCCAGTGTCTTTGTTTATCAAGCTTTATGTGTGTCAGGGGTCATCTTCAGAGAAACGCCACCCCCCCCCCCCATCTCAGGCAAGCATGCACACTGAGCTCCAACAGACTCACTGACAGAGCCTCACTGCAGCTGTGCAGAAGCGTTTTTTTTCTTTGTTTATGCTCGCTCTGTTTTTTGGGGCTGTACACCAACACCCCTGCAACCCCGCACCCGATCCCCCTTAGCATGCC
>JAODKN010000016.1:8817732-8831809 GCA_026774425.1 Petrocephalus zakoni | reverse complement strand
CGGGGCACAAGGCTGGGCTGCACCCGGGGGGGAGGACAGGGAGGCCCGGAGCCTATCACAGGCAGCACGGGGCACAAGGCTGGGGTGCACCCGGGGAGGGACGACTGGGAGGCCCGGAGCCTATCACAGGCAGCACGGGGCACAAGGCTGGGCTGCACCCGGGGGGGAGGACAGGGAGGCCCGGAGCCTATCACAGGCAGCACGGGGCACAACCCCGAACGGCCCAGAGGATGTAACCCTGAGAAAGAGACTAAATAAGCGTGTGAAAATATCCACTTACCTGCGGAGATCAAAGGTCCACAGAAGGAAAACATGGAAAAAAAGAAAAATTATAGGTTAGGAACCAATAGCAGCTTGTGTTTGGCTTTATTTCTGTGGCACGGCTCCTGGGAGACACCAGGAAAGCACCAGGTTCTGAGCGGTTCCAGCTATTTTCACGTATTTTAAGTGCTTTATTGTATTCATTTCACACTAAGATACTGTTGAGCACTCTTTTCATAAATATTTTGAAGCAGCTTTAAACATTTGGCACCGTTAAATACAATCGACACATAAGAGAAACAGTGGCTGCGGATATAATGGGGGGGGAAGACATGAGGAGAGAAAATGAACTATAATAAAACCCCAATGAGATGGGTGGCGAGTGACGTGTCTCTGACTCCTGTCAGCTTTACATTTGACTTTGTAATTATTGTGCAGATTTTAATGTGTTTGTTAATTCTGTCAATAGTAATTATGTCTCTTTTGGATTCCGCATGCATGTTTTATGCTAATGCGCTGTTCAGTATGCGTTTCCGTTCACTGCCAAACTACGCTGGCCAGCGAAGAGGCTTTACGCGCCACCCCCCCCCAGATCCCGTGCGTTTCTAAATATATTTCAGCAAATACATTCGCTAGACTTCCGAAGGGAAATTCAGCAGGCAGCATGTGGAGTAAAAATGGAATCGATGACCCATCATTAGCGCTGGAAAAATCGCCTCTGAGGATGACGGCAAACCTTCAGCTCTATGCCACGGACAATTTAAGGATTGGAATTACCGGAAGTGATATACACCATGACCGGAGTTCTATAGAGAATGTAACAGAGTTGAAGGTTACGGCGAGGCGAGTCGATGGCAGGTGTAAACGATAAAGAACCCAAATGCAGCCGACCTCTGTGGTGCCAACACCGTGGGACCGGAAGACCATGGGAGTTGGGCGTACGTGAGTCGCAATGTCCAAGGCGATCTCCGTAACGGGCCTCGGGATTCGGCATCCTCGGTGAGGACGGGGTACATGCGCAGAGCTGGCAGAGCAGTAGGGCTGGACGCTGATTTAACGCGGAAAACAGAGAGCAAGCCGCTCAGTCCCCCTGCTCACCAGGAGAATCGGTGATCCATGTTATCAGGCTCTGGTGCAGTCTCACTCTCCATTGTCTCCATCAATCATTGATGATTCTTTTTTTGGTTCCCAGATAAAATTGCCAGCTGGAACCAGACAAGGACGAAGGGGGCGAAGTCGGCCACACGCTTTTTCTCATATTGTTTTTCATGTCTTTTTTTTTGCCAAAACGCAGGCGCGGAGGGCCGGGGCGCATCTGCGAAAATCTGCTCAGGAAGTCCCTACTTTGGGCTTGTTTACAGTCCCCGTGACATAAGTGAGTTTTCCGGAGCGGGGATGTCATATTTCCAGTGGCACACCTGAGCAGGGTAAGTCCCCGAACGGGGACCGCCCCCGCGCACACATCGAATTACAGCACTACCCACACCGCCAGCCCCTAATTGCGGACTCGAGAAGCCCCATGCGGGGTCTGCCAGGATATCCACAGAAAAAGAAAAAATAATGCAGGAATGCAGGTAAGCACACTCAGACCTGTCAGTGTTGGGCGACCCGGCCCGTGGAAGCCTGAGACTATGGGGCGACGTACAGTGCTTATTTCCATGGTTGGTGCTGCCACAGACAGCTGGGGAGAAGTGGGGCAGGGGGGGCGGGGGGCGGGGGGCAGCAGGGAGAGACTCTTTCTTCTTCAGAGGGCAATAAAACACATGAGGTATCAGTGCTGCTCAGCACCGAACAGCCCTGCGATTTTAGACGAAATGGCTCCGTGGCAAGAGGTAGGAGTCGTAAATAAGGGAACCCCCCCCAACCCCCCAACCCCAGGGCACTCCGTCTCACCCTCAGCCCACGACACGCTTGGGGTCTCTCCGGGGGCTCAGCAGGGCTGCTCCAGAGAAACGCCCCGGGTAAAGTACATATATATACATATATATGTATATATATACACACACACACACACACACACACACACACACACACAAATACAACGCGTGTGGTGACAGGGGTTAAGCAAGCCGGGGGCTCCAGCCGACCGTTCCACTCCAAAGGCCCGGGGGGGTGTGAGGGAATTTAAGTACTTAACGTTTTACAGCGTAAGGAAATTAGATTGGTGGTGGTGGTGGGGGGGGGGGGCGGTGGACCACAGTTGAAAGGTCAGAGGAGCGAGGCCTGGCATTGAGGGGGGCAGCTGCCTTGTGAGGAGCAACGCTGAGCATCACACCCCACAGCTTTCAGCCCCAATGTAAAGTTTCCTAGCTCCTGCGGGATGCTCGTTGTCTCCGTATTAGAGCCCATGACGCAGAACACAGCCTGAAGAGCTTTCAGTGTAACAGGGAACCTACGTGTGACTGGAAATGCGAGACCTTTATCATCTCCTTACGTTTCATTACTCGGGTCATTCAAATAAGCGGGAGAGGGCCGACTCAGGAAGTACGGCCGCAGCAAAAATGCTTCACGGAAACCGTGATTAGCATGGAAAGAGCATGACGAGAGGAAATGCGGCGGTCGATGCAGACAGCTGGGGGGACTGATTGTCGAAATCACTCTGATCAATGTCCCGTCCACCATGTCACACGTTAAAATTTCATACATATAAAAAAAAAAAACCCAAACATAATGGCCATCCATTCAGCGGACGAGTGCTGAGCCCCCCTGTCTGTTTGGATATGTCAGTCCCACAGACAGACGGTCACCGGAGGAGCCCCTGATCGGAGGGGCTAAAATGCAAAGAGAAAGGCTGCCCCCCCATTACAGGGAAGCTACCCACAAGGACCACCGGACTAAACCTGCAGAACTGCCCTGTTCAGGTAGATGGTGGGTGGGGGGGGGTGACTTCAAACAGGAACACGTCGGATATGATAAAGACTCAGAGGCTGAGTTGCTGTATATTTTAAGAACCAGGAGGGTGGGGATTTTGGCCAGCATGGCATTGATGGGGAGAGAAGGGGGCATTTAGCACAGGGGGGGCGTGGGGGCGGTCTCTCTCAGCTGCAGGCTGGGGGAGTGTCTGTCAGCTGGGGGCAGGGCAGGGCAGATCGCTGCTCGCTTTGTGACTTTGGGAGGGTAGGGGGGTGGTGGTACCGATACGAGGCTAAACAATCGAAACAAATCGAGAGAGCAGAAACTCATAAACACTCAGCCCTTCCTTCCGCCGCGCCTGCCGAAGCCCCGCCCCCCCGCCTGGAACGCGCCCCCATCAAGGCATCCTGATAACAGCGTGCCACGCCCGCCTCGTGCTCCATCTACGGGAAAATGGCGCGGCAGATGTTCGCGGCTGCGGTGGCAGCGAATTACCACGGCGACGGGCTCCGGCCCCACGCGCTGAAGCCAAGCGAGACGTGAAGGGAGCCGGTCCAAAACAACAACAAGGAGAAAAAGGAGCCGCGGAGAAGGCGCGCCTGAAGAGCCAGCGCCACCTGAAATGTTAATGGTTTTCCTTCACAGTTCAAAGACGGGGGTCCTTAATTAGCCAGACTCGCCTCCCACTCCAGCCTGGAGTTTTGTAATTAAAGGCTCTTTGGAGCCTGACTAACCCGTAACTGAAAGGCCAGTTTGAGGCCTGGCTTTCTCCTGGGGCGGGTGGTGGTGGGGGGGGGGGGGGAGTTTGGCTGGAAGAGGTTCAACATCCAACATAGTGAAATACAACAAATCGGTGTGATCTGTGGACGGCAGGCTGCCCATTTTCCAGGTGCTTATGGGAAACGGCAAAGCAGGGAATGACTGGGGGGGGGCAAGGGTCACTTCAGAGACCAGTGTGTGGCGGGGGCAGCCCAGGTAAGGTTCAGGGTGGGGTCGCCGTTTCAGTGGGAGGGGGTGCTGCCTTTGAAAGACTCTGAAGCATCACTCCCATGTATAATTAAAGAGCCATACGGCATAAAAGAGCAGACAACGGCGGCGTGTCACATCCCTGCACGTCACGCGTCACTGCCGCGGTGCTCCTCAAAGGCGGACGCGGAACACATGTAGACACGTTCGTTAGCAATCAAAGGCAGATCAAAAGGCAGGCAGCATCAGGCCAAATTTACAAAAGGAGCAAAGTAGCACGGACTGATAATACAGGATATGGCATTATACCTGTGCATAAACATATGTACATTCTCACATACTTACTGGCGTAATATATAATAATGCAGTCTGTGAACTATGTGTAATAAAGCAACTGTCTGGAAGAGCCTTGTCAAAACATGGCGAACTTCCCGCCCGCTCTAAAAACGGCACTCTTTTGAAAGCACAGGGGGACACGTGACAGTGCAGACTGACTCGGTATCCAGGAACGCCCAATCACAGCATGCCATAAATTCACAGGCGTCCTCGGGCCTTCCGGGGACCACCCGATGCCTGCTGGTAACCAGGAAAGGCTCTTCCGCTGCTGATGCTCAAGGCAAGGCCGGAAAAAACAGGCTGGTAACTAAAACGAGTTCAACTTTGACCATAGAGCGATGACAGCCGAGCGCAGCCATCGACGGCGTCCTGTTTTGCTTAGCTACCGCCCCCCCGAGGGAGAGAAGACTTGACTGTTTCTAAGTTACAGCCCCACACCCTCAAGCCATTTCACTTTCACCTCTGGTACAGGAACCAAAGTTCCAGTTTTAATGACTCCAGTGTCAGTATGGAAGAAGGGAACTCAAAAACAACTCTAGGACAGCGAATGGATGACATTTAAAAAAAACATTTAAAATAAGGAACAATACATTACAGTAACTGATGACCTGAAGGAGAAACTTATCCCAGCCACAGAACAGGAGATATCTGCTCAGAACATCACCATCAGTCACCTGTGAGACTAGGATGAGCAAGGATAGGGGGGATGTGGACCAGGATGCTGTCAGACACTAATTATGGGCAGTAGGGAAGGGGACGGCCATCTGAAACCTACCCCTGCTAACCAGCTCAGGAAGCCCCAACTACTCTGCGTGCATCTTCCTTTGCAGGTCCACAGGAATTAATTCCACGTTCTACCATCTCGTGCTTCAAGCCTTCAACTGACCTAGAGTGTGGCATTTAGCGCTGGGCGGCCACCGATGTCCCTGCGGCCTCATCCGACCTCGCCGTGAGCGGCGGGCTGAAGGGGAGAGTCACCCCGGCAAAGCCTCCCCGCAGTCTCACTCCGTATCGATTAGTGATACTTCAGCATCCTGAATCACGCCCATTCTTCAGCTGAATGGCCATTTTGGGAGAAACAACTTCAGATCTATTTAATTACAATGATTTCTGGGGTTATAAACACACCTTTGGCACCAATGGTAATGACAATTAACCAATATAAGTGGAATCAGCCGACCAGTGTTGTATTCCTCTGCCATACATTGAAGCATCTACCCTTGGTGTTTGTGCGACTTAATTGCCCAACCTGAACGCCAGAGCAGCTCATACATGCTGAAACGTGCTTCCATTTTTCTGTAATTAGCAATCCCTATCCCCAAACAACCAAATTATATAAACAGATGAAAAGTGTTATTTATTTTATTATTAGTGGTGACATTTTTTTATTTATTTTTTTCCCCAAGTATAAACTCATAAAAATGCTGAAATCTTAAGAGACAAATGCAAATGTCCATCACAGGGAATCAGCTCTTGGCTGTAAAGTTTACCTTCTCTTTCTAATCTAACTACCGGCTTTCTTCCTACAAGCTGCACCTTAATAATATACAACAGAAATATTTGCACGAGTATTTTACTTTATTGCTAAATCAGAATCATGTTTGTCTTTTTGGTGTCAAAAAGCTTTTTTTTTTTTTAAGCAATCAGACTCTTAAAAAAGGAGGCAAGTGAGGAAGAGGAGGATGGATAGAGCCCTCCCCAGGTGCCCAGTACGTCGGCTGAGCACGGCAACCGTGCATAGCAACGGCGCTGGGCAGCCACGAGGGGCAGCAGCCCGCTAATAGAATCGCCGGCTCCCGGGAGGAGCGGTGCCGGGCGTCGCTGCTTATCATTCGCTGATGATGATTGCTAGGAGGCTGTGTGCGCCCCCGCAGGAAAACAGAAGAGGAACAGGGAGGGGAAAAAAAACAGAAAGGACGAGGGCGTGCACGCACGTGCTCCTTAAAGAAAAATACACCTTCGGAAATGACAGCACTTTCAGCTGTAGAGATTACGCATTCACGCCTTAATAAGAAAGGCAGAAGAGAAACTCATGCATTTAAATATGCTTTTTAGCCAAAACCCCCTTTTTTCCCCTGCTCTCTGCAGCCTGACTATGAAGTCTAAGCATATTTTCTTTGCTGTACACATGACTGACATCTGTGGAAGTGAACGAGTCATTCCCAGGTCGCCATGTTAAAATATACACCCCCCCACCAACCATCAGCAACCCCCCAGATGTGGATGGGTCAAGGCAGGAGAGCAGGTTAGAGGTCTGCGTGAGGAATGGAAGGTCAGCTGGGCAGGCCGCTGCCCGTGACCATGCCCCGGAGGCAGGCGGGGGGAGGCGCCGAGCAAACGGGGACCATTGTGCCGCTTGACCCTACTGACCGGTTAACTTAACCCCTGACCCGACCTGTTAACCGGAGCGGTTGTGATTTTCTTGCCACCTGCTGTCCATCACACGCCGACCCGATGACCTGATATCTGACCCCATGATGGGGAAGTGTGGTCTGAATCCGCGCGCCATGGATCAGGCACGATTCATATGCTGCTCCAGCCATCCGCGTGCATCATGCGGCAAGCCGCAGCTGCTCGGGGGGGTTTCGACTCAGGATGTCGAAATAGGCCCCCACCTTAATAAAGTCCTTACCCCCGACCTGGAAATGCCTCTGCGCCATGCTTACCTTCCCCACTCCACAGAAACAGACCAGACAAGAGAATCTCCCTGAACTCCAGCCAATATTGAATATTTCCGTCAATGACAACATTGTGCGAGCACGACTGTAACGGAACACACTCCGATTAAGAAGTCTAGCCAGCATCCATACTGACGCGGTTTCCCCACAGCATGGAGGTGGTAATTGTATTAAAGACAGTTAATCCTGGGGCGGGGCGGGCATGAGGTTGAAGCCAAAAGCTCTGATTTCAAGCCACTCCATTCAAAGTGAGCTTCCAGAAACCCGTGGAACCATGAACAACACTGGGCTCTTAACACCCCACCCCTCTGCGTGCCACCACCCCAGAAAAGGGTAACGAGACCCACGAAGGTGGCTAAAGGTACAATGGGGATGGAAAGAGCTTCTCTAGGCATGATCACATCTACACCCTCAGAGCCCGACTTAAGTATAATGCTTATCATCAGGTACGGGTGGTCCCTAAGACTGCCCGAGAGAAGGGAAGCAGCACGCGTACACACACACAGTACCGGTCCTGGCTGATGCGGCGCCCTAGCCGAGCATCTCTGACGCCGCCCCTCGTCAGAGACAAAGTGAACTTGGCCTGGTAAGTCGGGGGCCCGTGAGAAGTTGGCCGATAGGTCAGCGGTCCTTGAGAAGTTGACGCCCTCTTCAGCCGCCGATGTCGCCTATTTAATTGACCGGCCGTGAGTGGAATGTTACACGTTTTTTCTTCCTCTGTTTGTGGCGCCCTGGATGGATGGCGCCCCTAGCATTTGCCTAAATTGCCTATGCCACGGGCCGACCCTGCACGCACACTCACACACGTTTCTATTCGTATCTTTATGGGGTCCACCCATTCACTTCTATGGGGAAAACCCCAATCGCAACAATGACAACCTTAATTCCTACCCAGCTATAACCTCAACCATAAGTGACCAAACAAAATACAAGACTTGTGGCAATTTTAGTTTTTTGATTGCATTCACAGATTTTCATAAAATTGAGTTTACTTTGTGGGAACCGAAGAAATGATCTCCCTACTGTCAGAATAACAGGTTTTTATCACGTCATGGGGACATGTGACACACACGCATACAGATACTGAGGTTTATGCAAACACACACTTACAGACACACTGCTGCCTGGTTAAGTGCGGTCCAGAACAAAGGGTCTGGTGATCCTGCTCGTTTACCAGTACGTGCCACCAGTTCTGTGCGTCTGTGAACCCCTTTTACGCCGCAATCACGGTTTACGACACTGCAGCCTCCCTCCACGCTTCTGAGAATCTGTGGCGGGTGAGAGCAGTGATACGCCACTGCCCAGGCAGGAGAAAGCGAGCCCCCCTGAGGGCTCCCCACCCCGGAGCAGAGCAGGGCCTCAGAACCAAATATGCCAAAAAAGAAAGGTGCAGCAGACCGGTGCCATTACTGCAGTGTGGGCTGAGAAGGAGATAGACCCAAAGCTGCATGGATCAGAGCAAGAGGGAAAGAAGGTGCAATGCCGCCGAGTGCCTGTGGGGGGGTGAAGGGAAGCTCTCAACAGCAACACGAACCCCCGCAGACCCGAAACCATGAACGCCTTCCCTACTCAGTGGCAGCTGGCTGGACTGCAAGGCTGACCAGAAGCACAGCTCCGGAACACCAGCTCAAACCTCCCTCTGCTGGTTATTTCTTTGAATGCAATACGGAGCACAGATTTACATATTTAACAAAAAATATATTTATGTTGAAATTCACCTTGGATGAAGATATACCAGTGAGTAAAACTGACAGCTGCAATATGACGCCACAAAGCATATTATTTCCACATGTTTTTAAATTTAGCTGTACGCTCACATTAGGTGAAAAGCTCAAAGGGTGTTGCTTATATAATACATCACACAGAGGTCAAAAAACAGCATCCTTTCAGCAGAAATACCGATCGGCTGTGGCAGCCTTACATCTTGTCAATTGGACCCCCGACTTCATTCACCGGGAGGAGCTGGGGGGGGTCAGATAAGGAGGCAGATATGCACTTGAGTAATGGTTATTTACTGGCCCAGCAGTGTTCTCTTAATTTATTGATACCAGTTTGTTTTCAGCGCAGGGCAGGCTCCTGCTCCGGCTCCGTGGGGCATCGCGAAATTTCAATTATACTGGCAGAAAGGCTGAAGACGGCCCTTTCACCGCGCAACGCTCCCCGGGGACTTGATGAATGGCAAGCCTTTAATGTTATGGGGGATTAAAGATAACTTCTGAACGATCAGGGGTGAACGTATAGGCAGCTCCCTTTCACAGCCATAATACGTTTTTTTGGGGGCTGCCAGTGTTTTAATTACTTTCTTTTTAAACTCAATCTGCGTTGTGCATTAAGGCGGGGAACAGTTCAGGTGGTCCATCGATTACAGGGCGCCGCTGGAGATCGGTGGGTGAATAGGCGCATTTTAAATCACCCACCTAACAATAAGGGAGTCCTTCTAACTAGCTTCCCATGCGCCATATTTTTTACTAATTGATCGCACCCCTGCCACCATGCAAACTTTTGCTACGCCGGCTTCTGCCAAGGACGCCGCGCGCCTCTTTGGCTTCGGGTTTTCGGGGGGGGGAGACCGCGCCGCTATTTGCTATTTGGGAAGAAATTAATTAGGCTGCGAGCTGCGTGCTCATTAGTCCGGGCGGAGAGGTCAATGGCTGGCGATTTGCTGCTATCGGAGAACACAAAGGCGATGCCCGCCGCGGTGAGCCGGCAGCCGGTGCGCACTGCCGCTCGCCGCGCTGTAATTACGGCATCCCGATATAAGTGGGACGGAGCCCGATTGTGATCACTCCAATCGCCCGGCGCCCGTAATTGTAGCCGTAGCAATCAGAAATTTCCGCACACTAGCCTGCTTTTCAAAGTAACGCATTTTAAGGATGAGTGCCGGGTAATCCGTCCTCCCGCACAGAATCAAGCTTCGGGGAAAGTCGGTGTGGGGGGGAATAATATATGGAATTGGATCAATCATTCAAATCCCAAATGTCACATTTAAATCTTGGTATCAAACATCGAGACATGCTACATGTCTTCAGTCTCGCAAGGCCAACGCATAGAGCGAGTTCCGAATCCATCCTTAATGAGGCAGAAACATTTGAACCTCATTTTCGGCTATTAAACGAGCAGTATGATTTAATAGCAGGATCTGTGAAATTCGATGTCAAACTAAATATTTTAAATTGTTCCTCTTCATCAAAAGGCCGCCACTCCAGTGGGGTTAGACTGTGCAGAATGTTCTTAAATAATTCTTTAGGCAAATAATATCCTGATATTTCAGTGATAAATGGGAGCATTTGGTAATCTGCATATTAATAGAAACTTAAAAACAAGACAAAGTCCATAAACTTTCCCTTTTACTTTGTTTCAGTTAGATAAGCTCTACTGAATTCAGTTTAAGTGTCACAGTTGGTTTAACCACTTCATATAACTGGATATCTAATTAGAGCAGGTCACATCCCTTGCTCAGCAGGCCCAATCCCACAAAGGACTTGTACAGTGGGGGCGTGTCTATGGGTGGACTCAGGTGGGAACTGCCCATCCAGAGCAATCATCTACCCATCCAATGAAAGCTCTGAACACATCGTGAGTGTTCAAAGTTTTGTATAATTTTTTCATTGGTCATGCATCTGCTTTCCTATTGGCCATTCTGAAGGCATGGATGTCCTTAGTCAGTGGGCTCTTTTACATTAGAGCCAAACCACCACCGCACACATGCAGTGCAGATAGGCTAAGTGAACTGCAAAACGTGTTCGTAGCTAACTGCTCTCCACAATCCAATTAGAACAGGTAAGCACTTTGATCCTTGTTCGTTCTTCTCTCTGGCTCTTACAGAACATTAGTGGTCTTTTATGGTTTCAAAGTTGACTCGGCATGTTTTGCAAACTGAAACTGTGCATTCTATTCTGTTCTAGTGTGCTGAACATCCAAAGCAAAATTTGCACACTAGTTTGTTTACTTTTTTCCATTTCAAAGGGTAATGGCCCCTGACCCCACTACAAAACTACATTGCGTATTTGTAATCACTTTGCCCCCTCCCAACCCATTCTCAAAATTAAACTATACCCTTGTTTACAAACCCTATTTTGGAAAAGCAACATTTCTGTAGCTGCACACCCAAATAATGCAAATGCTCGCCCAAAGATGAGACACCCTAGTGATGCCTCAGTTGAAGAAACGACCTTTGGGTGTGCAACCACCATCCTAACCCCCCCGCATCACTCGCTGCCCGAGAAAGCACAGCAGGCAAAATGAAAATGTGAGAAAATGTTGAATCAATGGAGGCTGAAGTCTATCTTTGTAAGGGAGGCAGGTTATTGGAATGAAGAATATTCAGAGGTTTTATATACACCCCGGCATGCTTCTATTTCTAGTTCTGCTACAAAATTATCCCCGAAAACTAGAAGCAGTGGTCACCAGGGGTATTTCAAATAAGCCAGTGTGCTGGATCAATTTTCCGAAACTTTGGATTCACTTTTCCCTCAGCTGGCTCCCCTGATGGCCGTGGTTTAAGGTATCGTTTTCCTTTATGACACAGAAATAAATAAATCAATAAATTAACTGAAGGTAAAATTTAGGGCCCCTGACAGATCACTGGAGAACGGCCGACTGGAATCTCCAGGTCCTGGCAACGGCACCAGAGTGGGTGTCGGCTACACAAGACGCCCAGAGTCCAGGGCTACATCCCAAAAGTTTTTTCTGAAGGCTCCCTCACTCCCTCCCTCAATAACTCATTGTCTAAAGTTGAAAAGTTCATGAAGCTGACGAGGGAAGGATGAAGTGAGTGAGGAAGGCAGCATGAGCATAAAGAGGTATCGGGACACACTTGCATCCTCGATGACTTACCATGCGCCAGTCATCACTGTTCGTAGAAGCTGTTCCGCCACGTCACGCTTGGGTGTCACCAAAGGCGAATTTCTCTTCTGCAAAGGATACTCTCAGCTAGATTTCCATACCCCTTCCAACCCTCGATGACTCGTTTCCTAAGGTTTTGGGACAGCACTTCAACATGTGGAATTCAGAAAAGCTTCCAGGGTGAAGGAAATATAGGGAGTGGAGGTGGCACAAGGGTTTTGGGATGTAGCCCAAGAAGTAAATGGGTCATGGGTGACCGGCAGGAAGCCTGGCAAAGAGCACAGCCAAGCACCATGGCGCCTGCCTTCCCCGTTCCGCACGAGGCACCGCGGAGAACCGCCATGACAGCAAAGTCAAAGCAGCTATCGCTGCCGCGTCAACACAGGATGGTGAATTTCCACTGGAACCACAGAGATGATCCGCTAATTAGAAGAGATGCATCTAAAATCAGAAGAACAAAGCAAAACATGAGGTCTGTTGGTGACGGCTCCAGCTAAAACTGAAGAGATCTTGAGGACTGAGGTCCCACACGGCAAAGGAACAGAGGAGCTGCGGGGGACGACTCAGATTTAACATTTACATACATTTAAAGATGCAGGAATAAACACGAGATGTTCATGCCGTTCATTCCCTTATAACACAAGAGGGACAGCGGCAGCTCATAGGATAGGCTCCATGACACATTCTGCTGGGCTTTATTAATGCTTAGATTGGTTATACACAGTTGAATTCTCAAATCTGATTGGTCAGAACGGAGTTGATTACTTCTCTCTAACGGCACACGTTGTGCCAGCCAGGCAAATCACAGCGGTAAATCAATGCGCCTTTATAATCTTTAATTCTAGCGTTACTTAAAATTCCAGAAGTGGAACACAATTTGAAATTAGTGGAATGTTTAATCATCGACAGAAGAAAGTAGTCCTACTGATAAATGCGTTTTCGGGTCGTTAACGTGAAAATAGTGGCTTTAGGTACAAAATGTATAAGCCGAACGTGTGGTCCAAGTGAGTTAATGCAGCCCAAGCCGTATGTCTAAAAACATATATATAAACGTATATAGTGCATGGCTTGTAGTGCATTTAACCTAACACAGTCTAACCATCACTAATCCACCTGGCTATGACTTAGGCCCTTTAAGGGGACTTCCTTGGAGGACCTCTTGCAGGATTACTCTATTCTCATGGGTGCAGACGGCCAGTTGTCAGCGCAAGTGGCTGGAGCACCCTCCCAGCCCAAAATTCCCCTCGCGTGGCCCCATGAATGCACACCCAGCCTGAAAGCACTGATGTCCGGCTCTGTGCCGTGTGCTACGCTAAACGGCTAATCTGCAGCACAGGCAGGAGAAGGTGGGTTTTAACTCCAGTTCGCTGGGAGTCTAATTTGGCTTCGCCGGCAGTGTTTTTTTGTGCTGCTTGGCCTCACTGCACTCCTGATATTTACTTTATCAAAAAGGTCTTTATCATTTTAATGCCTTTCTGTGTTTCCCTCACCTCCTCTGTAAATGTTTCATCAGGAGAGATTCAGAGGTGTTTCTCCCCGTAGTCACATTAAAATTGAAAAAGGTGTTTTATCATGCACATTTTATTACTGCTTTTCATTCATATGAAAAAGGGGGAGGGGTTAAAAAAAAAAAAGCTGAAGATGCATAGAGAATACCTGGCAAGGGGGGGGGGGAGGAAAAACCGCTGACCAGTTATTGCTCAGATAAGTTTAAAGAGAAAGCACGGAGGAGGAAAAAACAAGCCCAGCTCCCAGGGGAGATTTCCACAATAGCAGGCTGATTTTAATGCAATTTCACTGCACCGAGCCAGTTAGGTTAATCTCTGCCATCCTCATCAAATCGGTTGTTCGTTACCCCAGGTGCTCTCTTAATTATTCCCGCAATCTCCAGCCCAGGTATTACGGGCGGCACGTCTCTGCTGATAATACCTATTCTTCGCCACCACCCTCCCCCATAATCCTAACGGCCCGTGTCGGGGGGCAGAGTCACATGACAGCCGCCCAGGTGTAATGCAGAGCACTGATGTCGGGGGGGGGTGTTGCTGTCGGTCAGGGGGGCGGGGGGGGGGGGGGGGGGGGCCGGGGGGCGGGGGGGGGGGGGGCGGGCGGGGGGGGGGGGCGGGGGGGCGGGGGGGGGG
>JAODKN010000016.1:8792842-8803074 GCA_026774425.1 Petrocephalus zakoni | reverse complement strand
CACCCCCCACCACCACCCCAACAAGGCCTGGATCCGTGACGAATCCTATCAGCAGCCTGTTACTACTCCACAAAACACTGAGAGGCATTTAGCTCGGTGATCAATTCCTACCTGACCCAAATCCCCTAAAAAGAGGCAGAAACCAGATCAATAGCATTACGAGATGCGGGGAGCCCGAAAGACGTTACGCATGGCTGAAATAAACCAAATCTGCATGCTCCCCGGCTCGGGTCTCCTTTCACATCACGGGAAGCGCTGGGACACCCCCGATCACTTTCCTGTCCCAGAGCCGTGGTTACACAAAGTACAGAAACCGTGTAAATATCTCCAGAATTTGTTACTGGTCCAGGGGAAGCCACTTTATCCTGCCAGTCCTCGTCTTTCTGGGGAAAAGACTTTTCCAAAATAAGTAAAAGTTTTTTGCTTTACTTTATACAATTCCCTTCCACGTATGAGCAGCGATGCCAGCAAATCCACTATCAGTGAGCACCTGTAATGATGGGCAGAATAAATGTGGGACACGCACTTTCACGTTAATACACCTAGGGTCCGGTTTAGCCCTGTGATGCGGGTGTTACGATGGACGAGCGCAGCGCCGCTGGCGCGCCGGGATGACAGGCCCGGTCTCTGCGGTAACCCGAGGTTGAGACAGCAAGGATATCGATGGCTTAATGACATTCTAATCAATGCAAAAACACGGAACATCGTTTATTCAATGGAGTCAAGTGTGTTAGCGGGAAGAGGGGACTCGGACGCATTAATTATTCCACGTCTGTCCTCGTGAATGGGAGCTAGAGTGAAATAATGACAGATGGACCAACATCATAAATTACAGTGGAGGTTGGAGACGGGGGGATTCTGGCCTCTGGGTTCTGCAGCTGCGAACTGTCTTTTCAGGCGGCCGGTGAACTGCGGTCGAAGGTCTCGACTGATCCCAGCTGTCTCTTCACACTTATTGCAATACATCTTCTCGAAACAGAAGCACTTAAAAATCAGCCATCACTCTGCCTTGAATATAATTACTCGCCGTGGTGAGACAATTAAACGATGTATGTTTAGACGCCCCTAAATGTTATTGCCATGGTTTGGTCTTCTGCCTGTTTCGTTTTGATATGAATACACTCTTTTATGGATAGTGAAGGCTGGAAAAGCACAATCAAGCTACACATACAGCAGGTGTTAATGATCCTAGATTATGTCTGGAAGTCAGCACAGATACCTGTGACCTTCAAAAGAAGCTGAGGACCTATTCCTCCAAAACACTGGGACCCTATATCCTACTAACCCACTATCATCCACCCAAGCAGAAGGCTAATCGGAATGAAGAAGATGAAAAACTTCTCAACCAACAACAAGGACCTCGCATCTTGGATTTATTTTCTCCATATGGACTCGTTCAACTGGCGTTACAGAGCTGCTATTAAGGTTGGAGGAGATTCTTATACACACATGTTCATTGATCTGGACCCATATTTATAAGACTGTTGGCTGAGGTCAAGGTTGTTAATTTAAACAACACCGCAAACTGTGGTAGGCTTTTCCTGCTCTCTGGGCATCAGAGTTATACTGATCCATATTTCCATAAATCAAAGCAAAGAACTGATCATCCAACAGGCCGTTAATAATTTAACACTATACAACAGTAACGAGAAAATGTGGAAAGTATGTCAGTAACACAAAAGCTCACCCTTGACTCATGTTTATGCTTTTGCAAAGTCATTTGACCTACTGGTGGCTTTTCCAACAGCAACAGAACGAACTACAGACAAAATGACACTATTTCCTTAGTTCTTCAGTTTCCCAGGGATGGATATTTTCCTGAATCTGAAGGTCCGGGGCTCTTAAGGCCAGCCTCCGCAAATAGCCATGCGGCCTCCTAACAGGATATCCGGGCTGGAGCGCGTGCAGTGGCCACGCCAATGCAGTTACAGGGCACGGCTCACCAGGGACAGTGCTTCTAGGGCGCGACTCTCACGCGAGGCTGCCACCAGCTCCTCATCGTCAACGACGCGCACAGCGCTATCTGTAAGATGGGCCTGGCGACCGCGTGAGACGCTCGGCATGGCGAGCGGTGACGTGCAGTAATGTGCCCGGCACATGTAGCCAAGGAGCCCTTCCATTTCTTAAATACGAGTGCTGCCTGAAAAAGCTGTAGTCCTAGGTATAGAACGGCCACATTACGGCTGCAGTGATGTTTCTGTTTAATGTAGTCACTCTGCAAACAGCTCTGTCACACACAGGGGACTAAAGCACTGAATATCACCCAAAATTCCAGTTATTTCAAGTTAATTTATGTTCAATTGGCTCCGAGATAGTAAATTTAAATTCTTTGTAACTCAGCTGGGTTGAATGCAGCCAAACCGTGTGGTGCCCCCTTCATGTAAACAGAAAAAGTACAACAGTAGTGTAGGAATGTGTGGAACCTTTCTAAGAACCGGTCTAGGATACAGACTCTTTCTTCAGAGGCAATCAGTCTTCATATTGTTGTGCATCATTCGGCCAATTTCCATTCCACTTGTGGGAGCGCGAGTGCAGGAAACGGGTAATGGGCTCCGTTAATGAGCCAATAATTCATTATCAATCTCCGACAAGGCGCGGCCACAGGTACATCAGGCATATGTGAGGTGCCGGCACACCTCTGAAGGTGAGAATGGAACGCGGGGACTCTTTAGGGCCCTACGGAGCAACTCGGAGGTGCCAGAGAGGCTTTTAAAAGCGACTCGGCTCGACTCCCAGCCCTGCCCGGGAAGGAATGCCCTCTTCGTCCCCGGCCACCTGGTCAAAAAGCTACCAGCTGACTAGTAGCTGACCTCGGCGGCGGTAATAAATCACGGCTCCGGGAGCAGAGCGTTCCTGCCGTCCGCACGGCACAATTTCAACGGCTTTATTTTAGCAAGCGGCATGACTGCTTTTGTTATTTTATCATTTATTGCGCCTCTCCCTTTCGGTCGTCAGGGCAGCCTCTCGGCCCCCAAACGAGGCGGCCCGCCCCCGTGCACGCCGGCCTTTTCTGCAGAAGGGTGGCAACAGCAGAAACAGGACATGTTCCGTGTTCCCAGCGACACGGGCCTTGTAAATAAGGTTCGGGTCGCACCGTCCGTCACCTTGCACAAACAGGTCTATTGGGGGGGGCACTGTGGCACAGCAGGAGCGCATCGGGGGTCCTCTCCGCATGCCCGGCACATTGCTCCTGACTAATAAACAGGCACCACCCCCCACCACACTCATTCATTATTTATTTCCCATAATAAGATGACAGCGGCCACTTCCAGGGCTGCTGGAAGTAACGCCAGCCGTTAAAAGCCCAATGAGATGCCGCCATCTAATTCAGGTTTCACCATTACATCCCTGTCGCGGGGGTCCGTCCCAGCGAAATGACCACATCATGTATTGACCTTCTGGAGGTGTGGGGGGGGCGGATTTCGTTAAGGGCATCTCCAGCCTGTGCCGCCATCAATTTCCTGCACGTTTAATTAAAAGCTGAGGAAAGGCTTCCCCATCCATAACGAGGGCTCCAGCGGGGCGGCCCGCCCCTCGCGGCCTGTGCTCGTCCTCCGGTTGCCCCCCCCCGCAGCCCGCTGTGTGCACGCGGCAGGGGTAAAACCCTTCTCATTACCTTTGATTTCAGGACCATCTGAGCAGCCCTGAGATCCGCCCCCCCAACCTCACCATCTACCCCTTACTGTGCAGGCACCGCATGCCAGTCAGACCCCCCCCCACGCAAATAGAAGCTGGTCAGCTCACAGCTGCCCAGATGTGGTACTTGTGCCACACTTAACGGGAATAAAAAGGAGAGTTTTATTCATCAGCGGTGATTACATCCACCTTGCCTCCTACATCACCCTCTGTACCCAGTACCACACTCTATGGAAAAAGGGGGCTGTACTTTTCGTAAATAAATGAATGTTCAAGGACCGCAGAATGGGTCTCCTGGCCTCACACCCCCGTCGATTAACCTGATGTATAGTGGGAGGACACTGCATAACTAGTAGCTAACAAAGCAACATTGTGCCTGTTTGTGCTCATTTTAACTACATGTGACAAACAACCGCTAAGACACTACAAATGTCTCCAGGAGCCAGAGCAGAAAACAGATGTCTTCTGGCTTCCATGACAGGCATCTCCCTTCTAATTACACACAGAGACACGCAGGCTCATAGCAGAATCACCCACATACGCACCAAGGCATATGCACGCTTGCACAGACATATACACGCCGGGGCAACACTAGCACAGTCTCGAACGCTGACAGTTACAACGTGATTATGAGGATCAGCCTGTTTGACACTAGTGATTATTGACATGATTGATCTCATATGGTGCGACTCACCCCGAAAATATCACATGGATGCATGTCGACATCTGGAAGCCAGACATAGCACAACTGATTACACGAACAGTCAGCTGACCTGCCCACCCATTCCGTACAGCCTGCAGAGGAGGACAAGATGGCTACCTTCTACCAGAATGAGAGGACCTTCCTAATACAGAACACCACTACATGAAGGCGACCGTACGTAGCACACAGGAGGAACGGAAAGATGCAGACGGAGGCATAAATCGTTAATACTGCACCGAGGGCCGTTTTATGGGAGGCATAAACCCCACATATCAGCCCAGATTAGTTTTTTATTTTTATTTTCCTTGACCAAGTGAGTGGCTTGCATTAATGCCCCACTGGGCACAGTTCTGAGGCTCAGATTTGCATCCAGTAAAAGTCAGAAAATATTTTGCCTGCATTCTGCATGTCAGTGTCCATCAGAGAGCTAAGTCATTCTGGTCAAAAACAACACCCCCAGAAGGCCACCACAAGGCATATTTATTGATGGGCTGACTAACTGATATAGCGCCTTTCCCAACACAGCCACCCCAAGGCACTTGACATTACTACCATTATAACCTCATTCATACAAAAGCGCGACCAAGCACCAAACGGCTACACGCACCGCAGCGTTAATGGCCCTAAATGATGCCAGAGTGTCAGTGCAGATCCCAGGCACTAAGCCACACGTGTTAGTTAAAAGAGCGGTGTGCTGGTTAAAGCCCTGACTGCGTGAGGGATTGGGGGGCCCTCTCTCGGTCCTGCCCCTCAGTGGAGTGCATGCCCTTCACTTCACAGAGAGCTACAGGGGGCCCTCTTCAAGAGGATCCCATCCTGTAACTCACCACTTCAAATATCGAAACGCCCAGCCTGCCTGCGAAGAGCTGCCTGCCTGCTGCAGAAGTATTATCTGTCCGACTCGCTCGCTGCTTCGGACAAAAGCATCCGCTAAATAAATAAATATAAATGCAAATAAACGGGACTTCTGCAGGGGACTTCTCTCAGTGGATAAACTGATTTCCAGCCCATTCTGGAGAGCATCACAGAACACGTGCTCAAGATTTAGTTTTGATGTCTGCACACTGGTTTGCTCCGAGTTAGAACAGCAGCAGAGGGAAGGCTCTTGTGGTTTGATCTTGGGGAGCTTCACATACCTGGCTGGATGTGTGCACCTCATACATAAACCATCCCCCCCCCTCCCCCAGCACCCCCTGACCACAGGGACAGGCTGATTTTCCATGACTTAAATATCCATTCGTTACTCCCGAAAACTGCTTTTCAGCTCCCTCTTTCTCGTCTCTGCAGGCAGAAGCCTGCCAAATTAATGCAATAGACTTCTAACCTGATTCTGCAGTGTGTGGGAAGAACCGCGGCTAAATCAACATCAGGCAGGCGGGGGGGATCCCGTGGGGGCGCGGCGGCCACCCGCTCGCCACCAAACCGTGGCACTCGCACCCCCCGCTGGGGGCTCCCAGGCCATGGAGCGTCTTCATCTCTGCCCGGCTCTAATGTAGCGTGAAAATCCAATCCCTGATGTCACCGCAGACAGGGTCGCGGGGGCTCGGGGACGGAGTAACTACAGGGCAGGCACTGGGCAGTGATTCCACCAACAACCACCCCCCCAACCCCCCAAAAAAATATTAATTTAAAGAGATGTATTGCCTATATTGCATCATGATGGGCAAATGACAAATAAGGTTTCGATCAAATGAAAAATGTCAGGTGGCGCAACCAAAAAATATACGACTTTAAATTTTTCCCCCCAAATGAAAACCATTTCATTTAAGCGTCTACAATGCATCAGACATTGTTAATTCCTATTTGTTTTCTTACATTAATGGTTAGTGGTCATGTTAATTGTGGTTGTGCCACCTGCCTTTTCATGTTCATTTCAAATTAAACTGCTTGGACACAGCACAAACGTTTGCCGCTGATAGCAAGTTTATATATACAATTTTAATAATTAAAAGGGTTTTACCATATTACAATAATTTTCATGGTTTTCCAGAGATTGTACCACCTGACTGGAAGTTGTGCAAGTCTAAGCATGAGCTGAAAATGGTCATTGTTGTCAGTATTTGAATCAAAGCTACTACCCTTTCTACTGCGTCATGAAGACTTGGCCCCTCCTCATCATGCGACTTTTATAAAACCCTCCTTTTTACGGTTATGCCGCCTGAAATTTTTGGTAATGTAGATTTGCTGACAAATGCTTTTTTCTGTTATATTAATGGGTTTTAAAGCACAAAAACCAAAACAAAACTTTTTTTAGGATTATGCCTAACTAGTTCATTAATTTTTGTAATTACCTAATCGTTTTCTTACTCCGCTTGTCTGTTCGGATGCACCACCTGTACATTATATGAATGCATAGAAAATATATTCACATTAACGAAGTTTCATACAATCATTTTAGGCATTTATTAAAAAAAATAAATAAAGTACAGATACAAAAATATGTATGTCATTCACTGACATGAATTATCACAGTTTTTTATGTGATTAAATTTGCATTAAGCATACTAGCTTCGCCCCGCAGCAGGTTTGCAGTCAATGTGTTCAGTTATGTTCGTTAACAATCACGCCCCCTGCAGCCTGGCACCGTGAGTAAACAGACACGGCATTACAGATTTCAGTACGGTGTGCTGTGGTAGGAGAGAGAACCCCCCCCATGCCTAACAGCACCTGTTTGTTTTTATGCTTGAAAACACAGAGGTCAAGGACAGAACTGGGTCACAAGACCACCAACGGCTCATCTTTTGGCTCCTTTCATGTTATGCAATACAGACTGCTGTACAGACCACCCAATTTAAAATGAGTTTAAAAATATGAACTGCAGTGTGAGGACTCCTTTCATGAACGAAGCATCAAATTAAAGGCTTAATTATTTGTTCAGCTTCCCCTCTTTAAAATATCACTCCAACATCACAGATAAGAGCCTGTATTAAATGTAAGAATCACTGTGATCCTGCCATGCTGAAAAACTGCCAGAATGACCTGGGAACAGGCTGCTGGGGATAGCTGGGCTCGCTTAGAAAAGCTGCTGTCACACCTGTCTTCTGTGTGTGAAACAGGAAACAAGCATTTCTGTCTGCAAAAAAGGATTCTGGACTTCAAATGCCGGGCCAAACCAAAGACTTGCAGTGACAAATGGAAGCTCAATGCCAGTCACGTGTCTCTGGGGGGTGGGGCTGGCAGGCAGTGCTGATTAGGGCACTCATGGGAATCTGAAAAAAACACTCCAGACCAATAGATGGCGCAATAGTTTATACAATACGTTTGAAGATCCCAGAACCATGAGGGGAACTGCTGTACTACCCTAGGGGATGGTCTTTAACATGAAACACTCCAGCAAGTATTCGGCCGTATAAATAAATCGAATTATAAAAATATCTACAACAAACACCTACAATTCTAGGTCACCTTATATAAAAGCAAAAGCTATGCAAATAAACTCAGAATTTCTTACTAAAATGTGCAACATGCTGCCTCCAAATTTTGAGCACTTTTGCATGCTAATTTTGAACAACTGCACAAGATAAAAATAAAAATAATGAACAGGACTTAAAGTAATTTAGATTGGGGTTCGTAACATCCAATTAATTTCATTATTATAAAGTACAATTAGTTTATCAACTGGTCCGTTGATGAACTTGCTCCGTTGGCTAATTAAAGGATTCAGACCAAAACATACAGAGTTGGTCAGAGGGCAGCCAATAGCCTGTTAGATCCACAAACCCTACCGAGTTGGGTTTACTTCCTGCTGTACTTCGATCAAAGAGATCAGCGTGACCTCACTTCCTGTTGCACCCTCATCATATCAAACGACCAGAATATCTACATTTCATATATCACCATGCATCTCATTAGGAGATTATATCGTCACCGAGATCTCTGGGCAAGGACAAATAAGACTGGTGAATCCGATTGATTTGCATGGCAAGCACACCTTTTAACACAACGGTGATAATGTAACTCATTATAAAATTCTCCATTAGGCGTGCTAACTTTGAGGTGATGCCAAGTGCTCCCTTAAACAAACCAAAAAAAACATCCAGTTTGGATACATGTACAGGCAAGTTAATGATGCTTTTTTGTTATAATTTTCTCATCCCAATTTCATTAAGCAAAACTAGCCCTTTCTAAATGAGTAACATTTTTTATTTATTTGATAGTTGAAGCACAATCAGCAGCACTCAGCCAGGCGTGATGTACAGAATACAGGGTAAAATAAAGCAAAAACACCGTCGCAGGAAGTAGGCCAGCCTTTTCTTTTCTGTTCTTTTCTACTCTTTTTTTCCTTCCCTCGCTCCTTCCTCTGGTTTAGTTCCAGTGAACCGAGCATCAAGAAAACTGGGATCAAACACACATTGGCACGGCATCTTTCATGGGGAAACACCTGGCGAGGAGCTCAGGACCCCGCCATGCCGCTTCCAGTCCGCCTGGCGCTCCCAAAATCCCCGCGCTTGCAGGATGGAAAGGTGTTACCTGATAATCCCTCCTCTTTCGATTAACCGGCGTCCGTTCCATTGGCATGGCGTGAATGTACATGCGGGCGGCCAGCCGCAGGAAGCACTCTGCTTGTAGGAGGGGCTTCAGGGCTGGCACTGATGCTTAGCGGTCGGGGTGCGGTGATTGGGTTGAGTGCAGCAGTCTCACTGAGGTCAAAAGGCTTGGTTTAGCACCCACGGTCACATGGGTGTAACGGTCATAGCTGAACCACAGGGAGCCAGCCTAGGAACTGTTAAACTGCTCTGTGCAGCCACAATGATAATTCATAGCATTTGCCATTTTATTTGAATATACAGATATATTCTCTCTTCCATTAAAATGTTATGTGGTTATTAGTTGTTTTGTATATAAATACAAGAAAGCTGTAGGAGGGAGAAAAGTTAAGTGCAGATAAAACAGATCTCTTAATCTTCTGTGTTTTGGTGCAAGCGGGAGCAGAACAGGATTTATGGAGGATCCCGACGCGCCGATCCATTAGCTGTCTGTCCTCTCAAAGAGCAGGACGGGGCTGTGACCTCAGCACCATCAGGCACCGTCCCAGTTCTGCCAAAGAGGCTGTGCACATCTGTTAGAAACACAGATTGTGATGGACACCGGAATGTCTAAAACCCCGGGATACATGAGTGAGGCCCAGAGGCTGAATTGCACACAAGCTAAGTCCATCACTTCTTTCCTTTCCTATCCATCCTTTCTAAGCTACAGTTCCCATCTCTATGTCCTCAATGTCCTCATGCTAAGAGATACTTCACCATCCTCTATCTACCCATCCTCCATCCATCCATCCCAGGGGCATTGTGCAAACCAAATTTGTGAGCAGGCACCATTTCTAAACCACACACGAGATATTAAAAAATACGCATACAGTAGACAGATGTTAATGTTCTTGAAACTTCATGTAATGACTACACATTCAAACATGTCCAGCTAACCTCGTTTACCGCCACTGAGACGCGAGTCGTGAATGTCACAGCATGCCGACTTGACGATGATGTGTAGAGCTCTCGGGAATGAGGGATGGGGCAGGGATTAAGGGATGTGTTCTGACACAGAAAGCTCACTCATTGGTCAGATTACCCTGACCGCAAGCATACTGCAAGTTTATTGGCATTCACAGTCAATGTAGGCACGTCATTGGCAGACTGAATCATTAATTTATATGTTACATATATAACAAAATATTAGGTGTGCAAGTGCAAATTGATTGGCACAAAGCCACCGACCCACCCACCCCAAAGGTTTCCCACATTACCCAGTCCAGGCTGAGGGACACCACCTCTTCTCCCGCTTTTCCACGCCGCGCTGTGGTTCCTTAATCTGAGGAAGACCTCGGGGGGGGGGGGGGGGGGGGGGGGGGGGGGGGGGGGGGGGGGGGGGGGGGGGGGGGGGGGGGGGGGGGGGG
>JAODKN010000016.1:8768946-8786740 GCA_026774425.1 Petrocephalus zakoni | reverse complement strand
TCCGGTTCCCCTCACTAACCGGCACGCTGATGAAAAAGCACCATCCGGTTCCCCTCACTAACCGGCACGCTGATGAATAAGCTCCGTCCGGTTCCCCTCACTAACCAGGACGTTGATGAAAAAGCACCATCCGGTTCCCCTCACTAACCAGCACGCTGATGAAAAAGCACCATCCGGTTCCCCTCACTAACCAGCACGCTGATGAAAAAGCACCATCCGGTTCCCTTCCTAAACCAGAATCCTGATGTAGAAATACTTTGTTTCTCCTCTCTAACAGACATGCTGACGCACAGGGACTGTCCAGTTTCCCTCCCAAACTGGCATGTTAGCCTGGTCAGCATATAAAAAAATAAAGCAGCAGCAGTTATTTTACATGAAAGGAAAAGGGGAACTCTCTGCAAACGGCCTTGGTGTTGTCTGGACACCGGAGCTGCACGCGGGGGGTTTGTGACCCAAAGCCCCCGAGACGAAGCGCTCCGCTTCTGTTGCTTTCCCATTTTCTTCCTACTCAGGGAGCACCTTGAGAAAAAGGCGAGGCCAACTGTAAAATGGAAGTGCTGGGTAATTGTTCTCATTAGCATGATTTATTAACCATAAATCCTCCACCGTTAAAGTATCTCTGTGGAAAACGGGTTAAGGGGTCTGCTTTTTAATTTTTAATTAGCCCAAGTTTCTATATGGATGCAAATTGAGGGAAGTGGATCTAGGGGGGCGCCATGTCCCTTAATGAAATGCACACATGCAGGTTCTTGCATAATCAGATCAGCGGTAAACAACGGCACAAATCACGAGCGTGCGAGCCGCTCGTCGCGTGGCCCTAAACGGCGCCGCAAAATGACCTCATTTGTTTTATTTGTAAATGCGCGCTTACAACATTAATATTTCGACGGTCTCCCCACTTGGAGGGGTAATTGATGGCATTGTAATGAAGTCTCAGGTAGGGGTTTGGAACACTTTTATTGGCCACAGTCAATCACTCGGAATACAGTACCTGCTGTGTGACAGTTTATGAATACAATTACGACCCATTTGAATACTGAGGGTGGCCATTTCATATTAGTTTCACATGGGGAAAGGAGAGGCTTTATAAACATTAAACTATTTGAAACAATTTATTCAGAGGAGTAGCGAGTCATGATAACATATTCCTGTTGACGGCTCGACGGCCTTGAAGCTATATTGAGGAGTCGTACTGAATTTTCCCATGGGACAGCAGCCCGGGGCGAGCGCTGTTACCTGTGCCGTGTTCCTGCAGGTGCTGACTTGCTGCTCTTGGTAACAGCAGCAGTATGCTCCACATATGGTGCACGCAAAATTGTATACTTGTTTGCTATGTAGTAGGCAAAATATAGTGTTCAAAGTGAGCAGTATGATTGAATCCTCAGTAGGCCTGAACGACATCGATTTCAAATCGAAATCGCGATTTTAAGTAATGCAATTAGCAAATCGCAAAGGCTGTGATTTAGGATATGCATTATTCAACACGTCAGTCAGAAGTGCCATGCTCCTTGCGTGCCAATCATAGTCACCAATCAGAAGTGGCCCAAAGTGACTGCGTACGCCCACAAACAACAGACATGTGAACCCCAAGGTAAACGTTACATTCGCAGTGCAGAAAAATACCAGTTCCGCTGCTGAGCTGTAAGAGAATTACCTACACATTGAATGGTCAGAGATTGTTCATAGAAAGGTCTTATTATTAGGAGTCCGTGCAGCGTTAGCCACAAGATCCCTATGGTTTTTATTACTGGAATTGTTTTATTTTCATTACTTTATTTACTTTATTTACTTAAAGGCTGTCCGTATTAACACAGTCACAGCTTTTGTGATAGTAGTTTTATGCGTCATTGTTCTCTGCTAATTTGAGCCGTGTGTACATGGGACTGTCCGGAAACACTTTACTAAGGGTAAAAAAGCGGTTGAGCACTGTTTGCAAACGCGGCACTTAAAATGTGCATGTAAAAATATGATCACTTTCGAATGTTCCGGATGCAAGAGCATTGTTCTACGGTTCATAAGGTGTATGTTCTATATCATTTTTGTTAGAATAAATACATTTTGGATTCAATTCATATAATTCCATTCTTATCTTTGGAGTAATGTATTGCACAGTTCAGATTTCAATGTACGGTTGTGCTCAATTACAGTTTTCTATACACATATAGTGAATACCGAGTAAAAAAAAAAAAATCGGAAATGAAATCGCAATCACAATATCTGTTAGATGAATCGCAATTCAATATTTTCTTAAAATCGTTCAGCCCTAATTCTCAGTATGTATGAGGCAGTAGGCCAGTGGTACTCGGCTGACATGCTACATACTGTGAAACACCAAAGTGTGCCAACGATGGAGGCTATGCTATCCCATAAGGCCACTGGAGCTACAGCTGGAGAGGAAGAACGTTCGTGTTTAAAAATTTGCATGAAGATGGCAGAAGAAAGCCTGTCTCTGTAAAAATGTCAGTAGAGAAGAATATCATTACACTTTTGACTTGAATATGTAGTTCTTTTATTGATAGTTTAAGTCTTTAACTTTTGCCAGGGACAAGCTATGTCACTGGTACACATGAGGTCAGGTAATGTGCAAGATGGTGACCGCAGGACGTCTAAGTGAATTCGTATGGTTCTCATACATACACACATTACCTACTACATTAATGGTCGAGTAGTAGGCTTCTGATGAAATTTAATACCTACCATGTTAGTTTGCGTACACCAGTCTGACCAATCCCCTCCTCCAACCACAACACCCAATCGACTTCCTCGCCCATCTCAACCCATTTAAGGGTGTAGTTAGGGGTGTAATTCTAGAACATTCCAGTTATCTGACCCTCCCCATGTCCCCCTTAATGAGAATACAACCTTCCCAGGTGAAGAATAATCAATCCCACTGAAAGACTGACACCTCTAACCCAGGGAGGGGGGGAGGTGGGTGTCCGTAGGCTCTCCCTGCATCCCGGGACTTAATGGATCCATTACAGTAATCGCCTGGAAAGACATAGTGACACCTGGTTTTCGCAGGTGCAAATGGCTTTCTGATTGGGCCACTTTCCAGCTGATAGCTTAAAACGCCCACATGACCATGTGTCTCTTCAAACATTGACTCCGATTATTTAGCGCAGTGCTAGGACTCAGCAAAACCACCCAGCCCCTCAGAAAGAATCACACACCTAGATTTCAGCTATGCCACCTAGTGTTTAAAGAGTTTATTTAAAAATGTGAGGGGTGCATGGTTGTCTTAGGAGGTGGAGTCAGGAGAAAGAGCTCCTCCTGTGTTTCCCGTTTCCCTCATCACACTGACCCTGTGCCAGCCCCCCCCCATTCCAGTCCCATCATGTGGGTCTGCCTTCTTTCTATGTCAAATGGCACATGATTCAGCCATGCATCAGGAAGAAGTGCGTGTAATCCTGGGGGGGTGGGGGGGGGTGTGAGTTTATCAGTCATCGACACATTAATCTATGGAAATGATGTTAATGGCTTTCACTGTTCTGTATATCAGGCTCTGGGTTTACACAGCAGCTTTTGTTGGAGACTGATTGGGGCTTTGCCATTACACTTTCCTCGTGATGGTATCAGATTTCTGAAGGTGACTCCAGCATTCACAGAATCACCTCAGGCTTTCTCCCTGACAGCCCCCGCCTCTAAACAGCCCCTCCCTGCTGCACTCGCACCGACTGCCGGACTGACGCGAAGGTTGGGAAACTTTCCATTGAAAATCAGGGCAAACATTCAGTGCAACAGATTTCAAACCGATCACATTACAGTTGAACTCCAGATAATGTTTACGGCGATAGAGAGAGTAATGTATTTCATCGTTAGTAATTTTAATAGCTTTCATTCAGAAAATCTTTCAAGCAACGTTACATTGACTTTAGGATTTCAAGCTTTAATGAGTAATAAATAAATGGCATAAAGGAAAGAAATAGGTAATAAATCCTTTCAAAACCATAGTTGTAAAATAAATAGAATAATCATCGTTGCATTATTTAGCATAATTTAAATAAAAATCGTTCATAAAAACAAATGAAACTTTTTTTCCGTGTCTAAGGGCAAATTAAAAAAGATGCTAAAACTTTTACAGAGAAATAAATAATAAAGTGTGCGACTTCACCGCATTTCCCTGCCAATCTCGCTATGATGTATTTGGCCTCGTTAAAAACTCCATTGCAGGTTTTTAAGGCACTGGCATACTTTATGCGTTTCCCAGAGTTTATTTAGTCAGGCTGTTTACTGTGTCAGTCACACTCAACCGCTGTTTATTAGCAAACATCACGGGCCAAGGCCTTGCCTGCTAAGTAAGATACACAGAGTGTGCTCCAGCACTTCTCTACATCTCAGAAGGAAAAGCCCAGATATGCTCACTAACCAATTAGAGGTCTGCTTACTGATCACATGCCCATTTGCCAATTAACGATTGTTCTTTACTGGCAACACCTACATTCAGCAACGAGGGACAAAGCAGACGTGGGCAGTCACAGATATGAGGGGTGAGGCCGTCTTGTGTCTGGCCCGGCACTTAAAGGCCGTCCGTATTACCGTCATGTCGAACAGGGTCCCCGGGGGGGCACTTTGATTGACTGATATTCCCCAGGGAAACACCGGCTGAGACGTTGCTAGGCCAGAGGTACTTTACGATGTCAGCCATTACACGTACTAGCTTGCCCCCACCAATGACCTCGATAAAAGTATACGGAGGATAAAAAAAAAAAAACATTTAAAAATCAACTATTTCCCTTTGTGCTCCAAAACAGTTTTAACACCGACCTTCTGGAAAAAGGTGGCATTTTTGCACTATGGTCCCAGATGGTACAGAGTAACTGCGAACCCCCAGGTGCAACGTGTACCGGCCTCCAGGAAATGAGAGGGGGCAGCACTGGGCTGACAGGCTGGGCCTTCGGGCACATTGCTCATATCGGGACAGCAAAGGTTACTGGGGAATAACACTGTTTTGATAAGGGACCAGTGAGTTACTCCAAAAAAAGCATGCAAAGCAAAGCTGCCACAAAATTAGCACAGAGCCAGGCTGTATTGGAATGATGAGTGTGCCTGAGTTATGAAAAAGTGGAAGCATAAGCCATAGGGTTATGAAAGTGAACTGCAGCACACCAACTGACAATGACAATGCCTGGGGAAGAGATGGGGAACTCCCAGAGATCCTAACGGAGACACACAGGATTACAGATGATCCCTGGGAATCATTTCTGGCTTTACAGTACCATCTGAATGGGACCAACAGCCAGTCGTGTTTCTCAATGACCACCAATGGGAAGGTAGCACTCAATGGAAAGCAAGCCAAGCAATTGCAAAGCAAAGGGGAAGGCACTACTCAAAGGAGTACAAGCTGAGTAGTCAAGAAGCCAATGGGAAAGCGGCACTCAATGTAGAGCGTGCTCAAGAAAACTGAGAAGCCAATGGGAAAGCGGCACTCAATGTAGGGCGTGCTCAAGAAAACTGAGAAGCCAATGGGAAAGCGGCACTCAATGTAGAGCGTGCTCAAGAAAACTGAGAAGCCAATGGAAAGGCACTGCTCGAAAGAGAGCGTGGTGAGCAATCGCGAGGCCAATGGAAAGGTTCTGTTTGATGGAGAGCGAGCTGAGCAATCGCAAAGCCAATGGAAAGGCTCCATTCGATCAAGAGCGAGCCGAGCAATCGCAAAGCCAATGGAAAGGCTCCGTTTGATGGAGAGCGAGCTGAGCAATCGCAAAGCCAATGGAAAGGCTCCATTCGATCAAGAGCGAGCCGAGCAATCGCAAAGCCAATGGAAAGGCTCCGTTTGATGGAGAGCGAGCTGAGCAATCGCAAAGCCAATGGAAAGGTTCTGTTTGATGGAGAGCGAGCTGAGCCATCGCAAGCCAATGGAAAGGTTCTGTTTGATGGAGAGCGAGCCGAGGAATCACAAAGCCAATGGAAAGGCTCAGTTTGATGGAGAGCGAGCTGAGCCATCGCAAAGCCAATGGAAAGGCTGTGTTCGATGGAGAGCGAGCTGAGCAATCACAAAGCCAATGGGAAGGCACCATTCAAAAGAGTGCGCTTTGATAATGAAGAGCGCACAGAAATGAAATGCTGGTTTACAGCCTTAAGTGAATCTAATATCCGTTAAACACAAGGCAATCGTGGGTGATGGGGACAGCAGCAAAGCTGGCTAATTATGCCAGCAAATTAGCACGAAACATCCCGTTTCCTCCCCCAGTTTTAATCATCAGCGGCTCAAGCCACACCAGCCTGCTTCCAGCCCATGTCAGGACTCACCCCATCTCATGATCCTTAATGTCAGCACTTAATTAGCAGTTAATATAGAATCTGCCCAGTGACATATTAATGGACGTCAAATGGACAGCCGAAGGAGACGTCTAATTCAGTCCCCATGAGTACAGACCCCTGTGACTCCTAAACCTACCCGCTCCCTGCCTACTGATGATACCCAATCATGTATCCATGCACACACACACACACACACACACACACACACACACACACAGTACACTCAAAGCCTGTCCTTCACATTCCCACCGTGAGGTCTGTGCCACCAAGAGACATCCCCCCCATCCCCCTGACATCACAGGCAAGCCGCAAAGTCTGGAATGGAATGCTGGGAAATAAACAACCCATCGTGACCTTATGAAGAACGCATTTCAATCTATGAGTTCCCTCCCTGAAAGCTCCTCTTTTCGGCCCTGGAGAGCCAGGAGCTGGCGCAAAATAATAAATGAGCAGGCGAGTCCAAGCTGGATGATAAACTTTTGGCTCCCCACTCGGAGGATTACAGTAATAAAGCAAGCTGACGAGCCCATTGATTCCAGGAGGCCTCTAGCTGGGCCCCACATTAGTTATCATTTGAGAAAAACTGGTTATCACACGCTGGGATGAGGAGGCGAAGACACATGCATTGGCTGCTGTGGTGAGGTCTCAGGTTCAACTTCCAAGAACGGAAAGAGCTTGTTGAACCACAGAGAAAAGTGATAACCTGGACTGGATCTGTACTTTTCCCAAGCGCATAAACGGGTTGAACTGGGCAGACCTTTATTCGGCCAAACACTTTGGATGAAGATGAAGTAAACAAGAAATTATGTTCTGAATTGGATGCTCATGATGCACATCCAGAAATCTGAAAAGACCCAGAGCTCTAGAGGGAATTAAAAAGATATGTTTTCTTTTACCTACAGGAGCCGTGCTACACAATGTTGCTGCAAAAGGGGGGCATGCTGGGTTGGGAGGGGGGCATTGTGAGAGAGTGAGCATTCAAACACCCCCTGTGTGCTTTACAGAAGCTTGTCCTAACACAGCACCTGGCCTGGAATGAAGAATCGCCCAGCATTTCCTGGCTCTCCTCACGACACGCCCCGGGCCTGCCTCAGATAACGGCGCAGTGCCCCAACCCAAGCAGAGAGGCTAAGGACCCCCCGCTGAGTTCGTCCCGAGGATTACTCCAAGCGGGAGGGGCTAGTTTTGCCTTTTAACATCCTCTTCCCAAAACACACGGGCGCGCATATTCCTCGTGGAGGTCAGCCCCGAATGCAACTCACAGCCAGAGACGGAAACGGGGCTCAGTCTGAAATCCAGAGGCCGCAGGGAAGCAAGGAGGAGGATCTGGCTGGGAGACCAGGCGTCTTTGATCTCTGGGATCCAAGGCAAGTCGGGTGAATGAAATCGGCCCGGGTCATAAAAAGACAAACTGGGAGAAAGAGTGCAGGAGTGAGATGACTTAATAAAGGGAGACGCCGGAAAGGGGCTTCCCCGTGATGGAGCTGGGGGGTTACCTCCCATGCGGCCCTCACCGCAGAGACGGCCGCAGGCTGCAGCAGCAAGCGGCATGTGTGGTAGCTGCCATTTACTCTGTATAAAAACACTAGGCGCAAGAATCGCAGTAAAACTCAACACCCGTCAATCAATGTTAGCTGAACACACAGCTAACGCAGAGTGCCGACCCCAGGACAGCTTCTCCCACCGGGAACCAGTGTACATCACATACCCTTACTGAGAAATGATGACGGCGATGCTGAGAGCTTAGAGTTATGGAGGAACTGATGGTATGATGGCATGGATTAAAAATCACATGAATATAAAATATATATACAAATTATAAAACAGCCCAGACCACCAGCACCAAACAAATACGTATGCATGGGGTTACATACCCCTCCCCCCACAAATACACTTTCCAGTAGCTTCACGGCCAGTTGCTCAGGCTAAAGGTGCCATCAAGCTGGTGTCAGTACCGTGGCTTGTTTCTCTACTGCCTCATCAAGGTTAAATAATACACATCAATCACACCGAGTGGGGGGAGTTTGCCTAGAACTATAAGCAAGTTACAGAAGTTTATAAGCAATATGGCACTGAAATAAAACACTGAGGTTTTAAAAAGCAATTAACTCAAAAAGGATAAAAAAAAAAGCGTGTCTGAGATTTACATTTTACAAAATACTTTCCCAGATTACAACAACGCACATCCATCAGGATAATTCCGGTCTGTGCTGTAGTTACACTCCCTCTGATGAGGCTGAGCGGACGCTAAACTGCAGGCGCTACAGACTCTGAGCGGACCTGCCGACACAGGACCAGGGCCCCCCCCCCGAGACGCACGACAGCAAGGGCATGCTGCACGGGGAGAGTGCCGCACGGGGGCGGCCCAAGGCACACACGCAGTAAACGAGTGTTTGACATCATGGAGGAAAAGCAGCTGTAAATAAAACGGGAGGTGCATGTTTTCAGACAGCTATGGGTCTGCATGATTACGAGGGGGGGGGGGGTAAATTTGGCAGAAGCTACACGACTGTGAATCCCTGTGACTGGACTGAGAGCAGCATGTCTGGCTGCTCCCGAAAGTGATGGGGTCGATCTCCACCACAGACGGGTGGCAATTGTATGGCTCCGCTACGCTCTTACCGATCCTTATGCCGACTGACGGCAAAGCCTCCTCCGTCAGCACCGATTCACCCCGCGGCCTCCCCAAGCCCCGAAGAAACGAGGGCGGTGATGCGGCATTTACTGCCCGGTCCGGTACGGCGGCGGCAAACTGCCGCGGTGCCATTTGTCACAGGAGCAGTTTACGGCACAGCTGTTCCAGGGCCGACTCCGCAGAGTGATCACCGGAGAGTATGTGCGACGGAAATAAACACCCTGAACTCTCGGGAGCGGCAGGTAACGGTAAGGCGGGCTGAGCACCGCTCCGCCAGCTGCTGTGACGCGGGGGCCACGGTTACGCCCCAACAAGCGGGTGGGAAGTTCTGCTGGAGGTCATTAGATTATATGCAAATGCTCAAAATTTTAGACCAAAATGGCTTCGGGAGGAAATCACAGCGGCTCAGTGAGAACTCAGCTTCTTGACGCCATGGGTGCTGGTTGTTCGGCTCTTGCCCCCTCTCCGTGTGCATGGGGCCTGCATGTGCTCCCCATGTGCTCCCTCCTGGTACTCCCGATTCCCCCACGGTGAGTGTACGTGTGCCTCGTACCTCCCGCTGCCTGGGACGAGCTCCGGGATTACTGTCCACCTATACGGGACATGTGGCTGAACAGTGGACAGGCCAAGTATAAATTTACCCTCAGCTAGGTGTGCCTCCCTCAGAATGTTGGTTATATTGTTGGTATAAGCTGAACGGCAGTCTAAAACCAGTGACCTTCTAGTCCTTGTAGACCAATGATTCCCAACATGGTCAATGGGGACCCCCTGAGCTGGAAGAGAGCAAAAACATTGACTGTCTGGGAATCCTGGGTTGGTAAACACTGCTATATTCCAACCAACTGACAGATGGTCAGGTTCCGGCCCATTCTAGATCCATCAAAATCTTCCCTGGCCCTCATGTAAAGACAGTACCACCTCCCAAGTCCATGTTTTTTTTTTTTTTTCCTCTGTGAACAGTAGTTCCACCATAATCAACACGATGCATCTCTGTTCTTTTAATTAAGGGATAATATCCAATTTCATGACGTTTATGAGGTTGTAACACCCATTAGCCCCAGACAGATGCTGTTGGTGAATAACTAACCAGCTCAGGGCCGGGCCACGTGGCCTATTCCTCTTGGCCAGGAAGATCCACTGTCCGGCTTTTACGGCCAAAGCATCCACGATGTCCCCATTACTGTCCTCCCTGCTTCAGAGTATAAATTGGAAAGAGATTTAAAGTGTATAGCTATTGAACTTTAAACAGCTTATAGCTACGGAACATAAAACTGGCATTAAAATTTGTGATTGCAATTAAATAGAAGTTATTCGCTATGAGAATGTCAAAAGCAGTTCTAATCATTTTTATTGTAGTGTTTAATTATTGTTTTACACTTTGCAGGCACATAATTTACACCCTTTATATCTCTAGTCTTTTGTATGTCAGTGGATGGTAAGACAGCCTGGTCACATGACCAACTTTACCTCCCAGCACCCCCAAATCCACCAGTCCCCTCCATAAATCTTCCCCAGTGTTTGCTCCAAAGTGAAAAATTGCAGCATTTTTACGCAGCGTTTTAGTTACAGCTCCCGTTCAATGAACACTTATCATGAGGCTAATTTGTCAACATGGAAAAAAAATGGATTTTCTGCTGATATGCGCAGATTGCTGAATGGATTTTGAATTCTCTCCTTCTAAAAACAAAGATGTATTTTTTGGAGACCTTGACATGTAAAGTTTGTTATCATGACACAGCAGTCCTCTGTGGACCTGCCAGTTACAGCTATTGTCTTGTACCGACCACTGAAAAGGCTAACCGAAGTAGGTCTATGGTTTGGTGTACGGGATGCTGAGCTGGGATGATACTCCCACTGACAGTAAGATGCCTGGTCTTTGTAGTGTGAAGCTCCGCCCCTCCACACACATTGTCAGCTGCGATAGGCTGGGTCCTCAGGGCAGGCTGGAGGCGGCCATCCACCTGTCCTGTAATTAACCTCTGCCACACCCCCGACCCCCTCCACCCCTCCCGTGGGAGGTGGGCAGGGCACCAATGTGGCAGCCATCCAGAGCCCAGGGACACCCATCAACAAGATTTATTGTGGTTCCACTGAAGACCCACAAACCCTAATTAACACACTGGTCAATTTAGAGCACATTAACTCCAAATTAATCTTTCTGGCGTCTGTGGCGCCCTCTTCGTGCCGGGCCAAGACACAGCCCTTTGAGCTCTGACGAATGGCGTCATGAATTTTCATTATACACAACAATGAGACCACGCATTTAAAATCAGATCATCTGCCATCACGGCCGTTCACTAGCATCCCTTCCTCCCCCCCCCACCCCAAGCCCAAGACTGCTGCCATTTTTACCTCGCTGTTATTTTTCTCCATTATTTTAGCCGTCAGTCCATCAGGCTAGGTCCGACCCCTGGGGAGGATTCACACAGCCTATCGACTGCCCGGCTACTGGGTTATCGTGCCGGTGTCAACCGCCACAAACGATCCAATAAAGCAATTTTGCTGGTGACAGAATCCGCACTGACAGCGCTAAAGTACTTGCTGGAGCCCCCGCCCACACTTAATTCTTCCACAGGCCCCCTTCCATATGGAGAAAGGCAGCAGAATTCACCCAATAACCCCCTCTTCCAAAACACAACAAGGACCAGCCACATAACTTGGTCGTTCTACATAACGGAATGCTGTCCAACCTATGATTAATATGACTCAAACTAGCCCCCTGGGGCAGGCAGATGGTGTAGTGGATAGGGACACTACCGTGTAGTTGAAAGATTGCTGGTTAGAGTCCCCGACCCACAAGTACTGCTGAGGTACCCTGACCATGGTACCGTCCCCAAGCACTGCTCCCCGGGCGCTCACATAGCTGCCCCCTGCTGTGCCACGATGTCACATGGGTTAAAAGCAGAGGACACATTTCGTTGTTGCGTGCTGTGGTGCGTCAACAATGACGATTAATCACCTTCACTGCAACACTACCACCACCTGCTGGTCGGGTTCAAACAGCAGGCCTTGGCCCTTTGATCTTTATTTTATGGCTGACCATTAGGGGTGTGCAAAAAAATCGATTCACAAAAGAATTGCGATTCTCTCTCTACCGATTCAAAATCGATTCATACAGGACACTAAATCGATTCATACTTCCCATTTTGTAACGGCGCGAGTTTAACTGGTTTTCTGGATAGGAGTTTGCCAATCCTATAGATGGCGCAATACTGGTTTCTGCTCAGATAGTAATGTGTTTATTTAAGTTGTTTAATTTAAGTTGAAGGTTTGCAGTTTATATTTGCAACAGTTTATATTTTTGTAATGCGGCTTTAACTATTATCTCAGGGCTGTGAAAAATAACGGACGCTTTGAATCGAGAATCGTTTCGAATCGAGAATCTGTTCTGAATCGAATATCGAGTCCAAGAATCAAAATCGAATTGAATCGTGAGGTTTTCTGAATCTTGCACCCCTACTGACCATTCTCCATCTCAGCTCCCTGCTCGTTTCACCCCAGAGACAGTGTGGATGTCCTTGGCTGAAGGGGGTTTCCGGGTAGCCAACAGTCGACACCGTATGACTAATAGGTAAAAGCTGTGACAAAATAAGACAAATGGTTTTGACCAACTTCATTACCTAAGAATCAGCCTGACGCCATCAGGCTGAATAATATGGTATTTTTCATGTGTAACAAGATAACTATTTTATCACATGAGAAGGAATGGAGTGAAAATCCGAATGGACAGTGAGAGATACTGCATTACATAGGCATAGCTAGAGGAAGATAAAATGCAAAACAAAAGGAATGTCAGTTAAAAGTATGTACGAAAAAAGTGACTTGGTAAGTTTCAGTCAGTGACAAAGGGTTTAACAATGTATCTGCCTATTAGACATAACTCATAATTATGTTTCTGGAGATCTACATCCCTGTGACCCTGACCAGGATGGATGGATGTTTAGAAGATAGATGGATGGATGGATGGATGATGAATCGATGGACGGATCAACATACCAAATTATTCTGCTGGGCAGGGAAGAATTAATGAAAGAGAATTACTGAAGAAAGCACTGAAAGACAGGCATCTCATCCAGGGAGCACCCCCACTCCAAAGACATCCCATAATTCCTGGAATGGGCCCTGAGTCACAAAACATCCCCTATTTTATGATTTTATAAGCAGTTAAGGATGGATGGATATTGTGATAGTGCAAAAGCAGTCCATTGTCTCTGTCAGGGTAAACCAAGTAGGGCTGGACCAAATACAGACACACAATGATGCATGCTTACTCTTCTGTATTGATTTGAAGCCCGTGCATTACCTGAAATATCAATTTTCATAAGTACTGAGTATTATACCAGTAAAGTATCAATAACTGCTTTCCATCTCCAACAGCATTATCCATTATTCAGCAAAGGCTTCTTGGTAGTTTAGTGGAATACCTTAGTCTGTTTTTCTTCCTACGCTGACTTGCATAAAACCCTGGAACCGAAGACCCAATTTAAATAATTTATAGTTTTGCAAAGAAGTCAAAGTGCCAGCTGGAGGCTAATGAAAGGAGTGTGATACAAGCTGATGGCAGCTTTAGGTGCAAACACCACAGAGGGCACTGACACGCAGCATTTACCTGCGCTTTGACTCAGCGGCATCGGCTGCAACCTGCCCGCCAGTTACATCATGCTGCAGTAAATCACACTGCAGGGTTTATGATGCAAATATGACGTCAATACCAAAAAACAATGGTTTAAAGTGAAGACATTAGTGAAGACAACAGGACAGTTCATCGCCACAATCTGTTTCCGTAAATGCGATGATACGTCTCTGCGAGAATATGTCCATCGGGGGGGCGAGCAGACAATGGAAGACTTGGCGACGTGAATGGGCTAACAAAGCATCCATTCCCAAAAAGGGTGATGCTGATGAGGTAGGGCCACTTAACTCGATATGTGTGGGAACAAGGAAGCTGGCTCACGGAAGATTGTCCTTAACAGATGTTATGAAAAGGTTTTCATCCAAGATTGTCATCGAGGTTACTGGCCCCAAAACAAAACAGAACATTCCAATTTAGAAAGAAATGCCAGGGGGGTGGGGGGGGGGGCATCTGCGCCCCTGAATGTGAATCCTGCAAAAGACGCGTTAGTTTAATTGTCATAGAATGAAAGGCTCCACGAGCAGGTCAGGAGAGAGACATGGGGAATGCCTAAGAAAATCTACTTCCATACAGGTGTGGAAAGATTCTGCTTTCAACCTGCACTTAAGACACGGCAGAAAAGGGCCAGTGCAATCCAGAGCCAGAGGATGTTTCTGGATCATTTGAGAGGAAATGTGGCCGCCCTGCCCTCACGCTGTGTCCTGTCAGAGGAGAACATCCCGTGTTTCTCCTGAAAGGGAGAATCCATCAAATTCTCCGGGTAATCACCAGGTACAGCAGCTGTCACCCAGGACAGCAGAAAAATATGTGTTGTTGTTGCATATTGCATTTTATCGCTGAATGTTTTTTTTTCTCCTTCCCCTCCTTCCGTTTGTTTTAAGTCTTCGCTCTGAATTTGTATTTTTATGGTTCTGGAGACAGAGGCCAGGTCGTTACTTGGTGACAGTGCATGCAAATCCCATTGGCAAAAGCTCACAAACATGCAGGACCAGCAGGGCTACTGCACTAGAATAAAAATCAATTACTCTTACCTGTACCCATACATGTATTACAGAGAGGACTTTTGACATCGATTTCAGGAACTTGCTCTCTCTCTGATGGCTCTGGTCGGAGATCGAATTGGAGGCATAAACAATGAATTTCCTGTAATTCTAGTTTAAAATACTCCTCCGTGATCTGTCCCCCAACGGCGCACTGGGTTGATTCCATACACCTCAGATTTCTGCTACACGTTCCATTATAAGGCTGTCCACAGCTAAGAGATCTAAGGCAGGCTGTCGAAGTTACTCCATCGCCTGCTCAGACGCGATAATAAAGTCTGGCCCGCGCAGAGCTCAGGCGGAGGGGTCATGCTGCGGAGAGGTGTGAAATGGAGTGTTCTGGGGTCAGCGGTGCCCTCAGCCCTCCAGCATAATGCCGCTTCCTCATCCACACCCAGAGAATCATGGGAAGCGAACGGCAAGAAGATGCGATATTAGCTTGGAGCTGCCCCGTTTGGCGAGGGGGCGGGAGGGCAACTGGAATTCATTTCTGTGTATTTTTTATAGAGGAACTTTCCGAACAGAGCCCTTAAGGTGAGACAAAAAAAGAAAACATGGGCATAAAAGAGACATGACGGACAGACACAAAAGCAGCTGACTTTATACAATTTTAAAACCCAGCATGAGAAACAGAGAATGGGAAGGAAGCAAACACTCCAAAGTTCTGTCCAGAGCAGGACGCCATATGATGGATCATCTGTTACCCACTCCCTGGCACACACCCCCCTCCCAGAAAGCACACGGCTTCCTTTGTATCACTTACCACACAGATAAAAATGCACATTAACAAGCAAACAAGCCCATTTGTAAAGTCTGCGAAACAACAGCATGGATCTCTCCTGGTTTCCAATAAATAGGTCATAGAAAGGAAAAGGCATCAAAGCCCTGTAGGCGAAAGTTTGACGTGCTTCTCTCAAGGTCTTCTGTTCAGAAAGGGAGGCAGGCCCCATCAATAAAGAAAACATTTCAGCACGCTCTCCCACTGGGAGACCAGAAATAAAACCGAGCTTTATAAAGTAACAGCTCATCAAGTTTCCAGTTTTTTCTGCGAGTGAAGTTAGATTAATCAATCAATTACGCCCATTTCGGTGAAGGGTGGGTCAAGGAACAGCCATCGGCTACGTTGCCAGCGGGCGATGCAGAGGTCGCATAGCCAATGCTGGCGTCGATTCGCTATAATGAGAACGCAAAGTGTATCGTTGGGCTTAGCCTGTCATAAACACAGAGCACGTCTTTAGCAAAAAGCTCGGAAAGAAGCCCATTTAGCATCCAGACAACAGAGGCCCCGCTGACCGTTATAAATTTACTTTCGCCCACTGTTCCGCTCCAAAACATTCCTCATTACTGTACCTACGGCTTGTCCTTCATCAGATAATTGTTGCTGGCGAGTTGCTCGCCTTTGCATATTTATGTGGATCAGCTTTTTGCTCTGAAGGTCAGGCCCGCACTTTAGCCATCCGCAGGCCTCCTCTGGTTCCTCCTCCGCGGCCGCCGGGCCTCCCCATGCTTCCACTCGCGTCTCGGGACTCTCCCGCCACCGTGAGAGGCTCGCTACCACCTTCGTGCAAAATGCACTTGAGGAAAAAAAAAAAAAAAAGAGAGAATGACGCCTTTCAAGGGAATCAAAGCTCTTTCTCTTTCAGCATTTAAGGGCTAGTCTTTGAAGAGAAACTCAGCGAGAATAATACTAGTCGACATAAATAATTAACAGCCCCAGCAACAGGGAAGAAAAAAATAGCGCAACTTTTTCCGCTTTGGATTTTCCTTATCAGCGGAGGCGCTTGGTGCATGTAGCCCATCAATCCTGCAGCTCATTTCTGTCCCAAATGTTTTCCAGCACAAGGACCTCCCACTTCTTCTCGCCTTCAAAACTGACTGATGTTCTCATGGCCGAGGCCCAAAGTGCCATATTCATCACCGCGACTTGTCGTCCCCACTTCTCGTGACCCCCCCCCCCCACACCAAATGGTAAGGATATATTAACCATGAGGTCGGCAGTCCCACACTCCATCCGCTACTCCAAAGTAAAAGATAATTTTGACTGTGAAGCTCAGCGATCACCCCCTAATGTGTGAATGATAGAGCTGGCCTGTCTTAGGCCACACCCACTAAACAGACAGCCAATGGAAATGTATCGAGAGTTAAGACACCAAATGCATAAAAATCCCACCCTGCCAATTACATAAACTGCCAATTATAGAACCCAAGCCAGAATACATTCAGAAAAGATTCCATACAGAACAGCAACACTGACACTATTCATATCCTAAAATATTAAGGTGCTCGAATTGCGTTTAGGGGAAAGACAGAAGATCTCACACGTGATCTGGTATGCGTGGACCCCAGTGCGTCACCAGTGGTAGCCATTCAGCTCTCTGTGGCCCCTGAAGGATCACTATTAGTGCCCCACTTACTCACACGTTAATTGTATTATTTTTGTAATGATGCAATGCCATCAGTCGGGATGGAGGCCATTTATATCCAGCGTTCCATGCGCGGACAACGCGGGACGCCCTAATTTGAATGGATGGAATCTATGAGCATTGAGATTGCACTAAATCAATTAAACTAAGCTCTGGGTTAACCCTCCTGGGTTTAAAAAACAGCCACAATGAACAACCACTGCATTAAAATGCATTAAACCATTAGATACGTAATTGTATATTCATACTCGCTTCAGATAGACTTTTCTCATCCATTTCAGTGCAAAAGAGCGCAAACTGTATTCATAAGAGTGCCGTCAATTGGCAATTTTGCATAGTAACAAGGGGAACGGAGTTTTAATTGGACCACCTGAAAGACACGTTCACGAGAAACAGCATTACCTTAAGGAATCTCCTTGTTTCTCCAAAGCAATCATGTAACCGAAGTTCACACACTTGATGCTTTCCAGCAGGGAGTCCAGAGTAATCCAACGAGAGCTGAGTTTTCAATTAATTTATTAGAGCACTAGTAGGCCGGCAATATTCATGGAAATCCACTGCAGTAATCATCAAGTGTGTGCATAGTGTGTGTATATATATAAATACACACACATATACATATATATATATATATATATACACACACACACACACACACACACACACACATATGTATACGTTACACATATTACACACACATATTAATCCGTTAACGCGGATTAATGCAGCATCATGATTAATCTGATTAAAAATATTAACGCATTTAACCCATCTGCAGCGCAGAATGACTCAAAATCCCTGA
>JAODKN010000016.1:8708832-8750149 GCA_026774425.1 Petrocephalus zakoni | reverse complement strand
CACAGGATGGACAGATAGTGGACTGAGGGAGGGACTGAGCAGAACCGGGAGGGAAACACAGGATGGACAGATAGTGGACTGAGGGAGGGACTGAGCAGAACCGGGAGGGAAACACAGGATGGACAGATAGTGGACTGAGGGAGGGACTGAGCAGAACCGGGAAGGAAACACAGGATGGACAGACAGTGGACAGAGGGAGGGACTGAGCAGAACTGGGAGGGAAGCACAGGATGGACAGACAGTGGACAGAGGGAGGGACTGAGCAGAACCGGGAGGGAAACACAGGATGGACAGATAGTGGACAGAGGGAGGGACTGAGCAGAACTGGGAGGGAAGCACAAGATGGATAGACAGTGGACAGAGGGAGGGACTGAGCAGAACTGGGAGGGAAGCACAGGATGGATAGACAGTGGACAGACGGAGGGACTGAGCAGAACTGGGAGGGAAGCACAGGATGGACAGACAGTGGACAGTGGGAGGGACTGAGCAGAACCGGGAAGGAAGCACAGGATGGACAGATAGTGGACAGAGAAAGGGACTGAGTAGAGGGTAAAGTGGTGCCTCAGTGGATGGAGGGGGACTCTGTCTCAACATGCAAGCGGAATATTCATCCCTTTGCCCACTGGGACATGCAGCAGTGTCACGCAGATTATTTCTAATTACTCCCCCCTTGACGCGTAAAAAGCCGGGATCGATGGAAGCGACTAAACAAGAGTTAATTAAAATCAAGGTAATTCGCAGAGATTTCCGGCCGGCCGGGCGCGGGGTCACTGTCAGGGCCCCTCATTGCTATTCTGCGGGGGACGGGGACTGCTGCTCGGGATGCGGCTCCCACCATGGCCGCCGCTGCATAATGACGGCAGTGACTAATGCAGTGATAAGAAGCAAGGCCTCGCTGAGGACTCCGGCGCCAAGATTACACCCCCCCCCCGAGCCATACGTCAAGGAAATAAAAGCCAGAGTGAAATGTTCCTTGGGCCGGGAGACGTGCAGAATTCCTGGTTTATTAGGGAAGTGTGGTAAAAAAAGGCGGCAGCGACCACGCCGCTGCAAAAAGAGGGCGTGCGAACCTGCAGGACGGGACCCGGACCCCCAGATAGGCCAGGGAGGTTGGGGGCATCTTTTGATCTCCTGCTCCGCAGCTGCCAGCGGTAGGCATCAGAGGCTTCCGAAAAGGGGGCCTAGAGTAACAGTCAAGCGTGAGCACTGCTGGCAGCCGTAATAGGACACGCGGAGCCAAAGTCGCTTTCCAATAATCTGCACGGCCATTTATATGGCGCCAGCTGGCACGTGTCCCGTGAGGACAGCTAAGGAAGCGGCTCTGAAGCGGGACACGCCCGGTGATATTCCGGGGCCCCTTTCCCATGCGGCGCTGAAAGCTGCAAGCACAAAAAGCAGCACGACAAAGCAAATGCATATCTGATTCCATACTGCATCAAAAAGGGCCGGTATCCAGTCCAAGGTGTACCTCAGCATTCAGCCACTTGGGACTCGATCCAGGCCCCGCCGATGCTAACCAGGATAAGCAATCAGAAGACAGACGGATGGATTTTCAAAATGATCCAGCATCCATACTTTTCCTAATGTGTATAAATTATTCTATTCTACACCACTCTCAACGCAGCTGTACACTGTGTCCCTCAGTCTCCGCATTTAGGTGATTCGTGACCAGATGCTTGTCTCACACCGATCTGTGACTAGGAGCATTCCGTGTGTCGGAGCCTCTTAAGCGATCTATGTGCATTGCTCCCCGATGTCAGCTGACTCATGGACATGTGACTCAGCCAGGGTCGGCGCCCCCCGCAGTCAGACCCACCTCCGCGCTGCCTTTCATGGTAATTATGAGACTTATACATAAATCCATACATGCTGCCATGCATTTTTTATGCCACTTAGCCCATGCGGGGTCGCAGTCAGGCATATACGCATTTTCCCGTAGAGATGCACACGCTCGCCAGCCCACCCCTTTCTCTCAAAGCCAGACAATGACCCAGCTGGCACCACTGCCAACACAGACACTGGGTCCACCTTCAGGTGAGCCCACACAGAGAAGCGAATCCCTGATGACATGGAAATCATGCTGGGGGGCCACTATGCTGGCCTCCCCTGCCTTTAAATGCCTGCTCAGGGCAGACTAACTCGGTCCCATCAGGACCAGGCGCCTGGGACATTTCTCCGTTTTGTTTCAGCCTTTTTATTGGCCGAGTTAATGTAATAGTTGCCCGACGCCTACGGTGTGGACCTACAGGCCTCCTGGGTTTACCCGCCCTGAGCTGGAGAAATATTTTCAGGTAGAATTTTGCGCTAACCGGTGGAAGAACAACGTGAACAAGGCGTTTTCTGTTTTTAAGCCACAGGCATTTAAAAAGCAAAAATATCTAATGATTAATAATTCCGTCCTACCAATGTGAGTTGACAGCATCTGCTATTCTGACTGGGAGCGGACAGCGGAAGGACTGTCGGAGCAAACAAGGTCTCGCAAGGGTAAACTGTTTTTTTAGGACACATGCGACAAACGTAAAATGCCCTGTGTTCTCTGATGGGGTACGTTCATCAGCATGCTAGGCACACAGCCCGTCTCGCTGTCACCACTCGACCCCAGTGGCTGTCCCAGATCCCCAGCTATAGAGAGACCACACAACTGTACAGCAGCGCCTTGACAACCTATAAGGACAGCGAAGCGGTTTGGGAGAAAACGGGCCGACTGAGGGGGGTAACGGCAAATAAACTCTGCGACTGGACCGTACCACTAAGCTTTGGTTTGGTGGGTGGGCTTCACCAGCACCATGGTCTTCCCAGGCCCTCCCCACTACAATACATTACATACATTACCCTCTGATACATTACCGTCCCCCACTACAGACCGTCCCCCCCTTCAGACTCTTCCTTCCTTAAATTAGCCAGTAACAGCAAACTGCAAGCAGAAGCCGTGGAGGGAATGTGGCTGAGGGACCTACAGACACATGGTGTGATACAGACATAAATACTAATCAGTCACAAAACTTTATTTATTGGAACTCAGATAAAAATAAAAAAAATTATTAAAAAAATGAAAAAGCCTGGAACTCTCAATCGGTAAATTACGCTCATTCTAATTCTGTTCCCTTCCATCACTTTCAATTATCAAACACTCCCTTTAAGAATTAGTTATTTTATCACTACAGAAAGAGCAATTGTCCCTAAAGCTGTATTTTACATTAGCATGCCTGTGGAGAGAAAATGACTTTCATTAAGCTCTACAGCTGACTAGCTTTTATAATCTTCAAGAAATATTCTCAGAGCCCGGTGCCCGTGTGACACGTGCAAGAGAGGAGACTACAGACTGCTTTGAGCTGGGAATATCAGCTTGTATCCACGACAGACTCTATTCAGTGTCTGTGGTGTTGTTTGCTATGGGAAGATGACTTGGAGACGGGTGTGCAGGGCAAGGCGATAGCAGTGAGTTCTGGGCAGGGGTGGAGAAGTACCCTACACTGGCATAGCAAAGGCGGAGAAGAAGCCGGATGCGTTAAAACATTTCCCAAATCTCTTGGAGGATGGCGGGGGCCAAATGAGGCTTAGAAAAACTCCAGTCAATATTCCACTTGCAATAAACACAGCTGGGGGAAGCCAGGGGAGGGCTATGACTCGATAGTGAACTAATAACCCTTCTGGTCTAGTTTTACATGGGCTCCCAACGCAAGCAATCTCATAGGAGGCCCAAGCAGAGTGTCAATTCATTGGCCGGTGTTACACTTAGCTGCCCTGTCCCAGGAGCTGTAGGCTATACATTCACATTGAAACCAAGAAAGATTCCACCGTAAACGTTCCAACAAACAGATGCCAGCTCAAAGATTTCGATTCCTACAATACAAATTACCAATTCTAGCTCAACGATTCAGGACTCCTACATTCCAACAAAAAGATCTCAGCTCAAAGACGCTGGCTTCTATATTCCAACACAGAGATTCTCGCTCAAGCATTCTGACTCATACATTCCGGCACAAAGATTCTAGCTAAAACATTCAACATCCCACACCTCTAACACACCAAGACACACTAGCATGGATCCAGATGGACTTTTTTTCATAGCTTACAATTCTTCCTTTTTCTTTCAGAACTCACTTGCACATACAACTTCTCAACAAAACTGGGTACATGCTTTGCCTAAAGCTATAACATACTTCCCCTGACTATTGTCACAGACTCATTTCCACTAAAGGCTGCTATTTAACAGTGCCAGGTGATCCTCACCCACTCAACATATCAATAAGACAAAACACTATTTTTCTTTCATGTAAGTGTTCTTAAAAGTGTTATCCGTTCTGTTAGCCAAGTTTTGGCCACAGGAGCCAACGCTGGACCAACAGAGGTCGAACAGATAGAAGATAAAAAGTTCGAAGTACTAAGTGATACTGAAAACTGAGGTGCAGTGACCCAGCCCAGTGGTATGGCAGGACTACCAAGCCAGCACACCGCTGCCACCCACAGCCACACCCCTTCCATCTATCATACATTTCCCAAGCTTCATTTATTCCTAAATCCAAATCCACCGGGGCTGTCAATCAATCAGCCTGTCAGCCCAGATCTCCCCCATGCCCCGGAATGACAGTTATGCAGACAAGTCCCGCACATGTCATGTTTAACGATGTAGCATGACTGCTAAGGGGCATCGGCACCATCTGGACCCGCCTCACCGCTGGCATCACGTGTGTTAACCTTAAGACTGAGCACTCCACTTCCACATGAATCAGGGTAGGAATTCCTCTAATTTGAGGCACGTTGAGAAAAACTCTCCAAGCGGGAGCATTTATTGAGACCACCAACAGGGGATACAATCCACTCCTTCATAATTTTGTCACTAATATTAATGGGCTGTATTTATAGTGGTGCCAAGCTCTAAAAATGTCAACTGGAGCATTTTTATTTTTTTCGATAATGCCATACGGATGCAGTGAGCTGGTAAAACGCTTTCCTGCAGCACTTCATGCTCAGATAGGGTCCAGCTAATTCCTAAACGCTCCTGGGCCGGGCGTCGTTTCCCACCCGGTTCTGCTAGATTAGCGGCATGCCTAATATTCCACTGGCTGTGGTCAGCGGTGGGTGCACAGTGAGCAGGGGGAACAATGGCTGGTGAGGAGGAGGAGTGTGACTCAGCCCTTGCCAAACTCTCCACGTTACTAGCCACAGGCTAACACATACCTCATAGCCCACAATCCCCCCCAACCTGTGGGCTGTTTGACCCCCGCAATCTGTGCCTATTAATAGCAAAGCTTGGCAGCACTAAAACACATTCGAGCCCCAGGGTGACCCTCACACTACCACTGGGCCGGCCAGCCAGTGGAAAACAAACCGCAGGCGCCCAATGCTGGGCCTCGGGGCGCCACTAAATGGCCCAGTCCGCATGTGATTCTAAACGCTCCAGCTGCTAGCAGTCACCCCCCTCTGTGCTGCACTCCCCAGTGACGTCTACGTGACGACGCTCGTGGGAGTTTAACTTACACAAAAATGCTATGAAGGAAAAGCGAAAAATGATGGGTTATCTCTGAACCAATCATATTGCAGAGGAGGTGGTTCCAAACAACTAGAGGTGGGACCAAGACTTCTAATTAGTTGGTTTGACAATTGGCAGATCTGAATGGTTCAGAGTGTGAACCAATCATTGTTCGCTCCGCCCTCAGAGCATTTTTGTTTAAGTGACACTCCCACGAGCCGTGAGGACAGGGGGCGGAGCCTCGCGGCAGAGGAAGCAGAGAAGATGGCATGCTGGAGCAAAGACAAGGCTGAACGGAGACAGACGCGGAAGAGTTACGGCCGCGGCTCTGCAAACCAGGCCACACGGCTGCGCGTGAAATGGGTGAGCGGCCCAAGGTCAGACTCAGGGCTGCAGTTTCTCTGCCTGACAGGGAAGTCCCACTCAAACCACAGCAGTGCCCCAACAGTCAGTGGCTGGTTCACCTGTATGGACTGGGCTCGGCTTTGTCCCCGTCAGCATTATAAAGGACCAACGAAGATGTGCTCATTTCCAGACTCTACTGAGGGTATGAGGCTAAACACCGTAACGACCCCAGGAGGTTGGTACAGGGAATGTGTGTTTGGAGCTACAGGGAGCCACAGATGTGAGAGCTGCCACACCCCACCTAAACCCATCTCTGCAAATAAAGACCAGAACCCAGTTTAACACTAAAATAACATGCATCTTACATGCACCGTGCATCTTATTTGGCTTATCCTGTGGCCAAAGTCCCTACATCCTATAACTGACTTATTAACTTTAATTATTACTCATTTAAACAGCAGGATTTTCCATTAAAGCAGGTCAGGTATCTTGTTCAAGGACCTCCGATTTCCAGACACCATTTGGCCACGTGTCCAGTCCAATTCAATTTACTTTTATATACAGCCCCTTCCCAACAAGGTTTCCCCAAAGCGCTTAATAAAGATTTAACAGCAAGAAGAGCAGCACATAATATATTTATATATCACAACATAACAGCAGTTAGTGTTATACAGTCGTAAAAGTCTGATTGGCAAAAACCCAGAGGAGAGTAGAGGGGAAGGAACAATGGGGAAGAGGCAGCCGTCAGATATAAAAATCTCTGGGAAACCAAGGACACATCGGGACGCCCCCAAACATGGTAATCTTACAAGTGAGGAACAAGTTAGGGCTGCTGAAAGCAGGCCGCTTAGGGCACTTATCGATGCTCAGCATGTATGCTGTGGGTCCTGATGTTCACCCAGTACAGACATAACCGTCCATCTTGGTAGCTGAATGCGGGAATCACAGAACATACAAAATTCTTATTATTGGAGTATTCAAACGTCCTCATGGCAATTCATGTGAAAGGGAGGCTCCCTGCACCAAGACTGGGGTGTCTTGTGAGTTTTACAGTTCCCCGTCAGCCCACCCGTGTCTGTGTCCCTGTCTGTGCTGCCCTGAGAGCCAAGGAGAGAAGCAGCTCTTTGAGAGTCACGTCTTTAACAGGAGAATCTATTTCCTCTACAAAGGAAGGCCTGTCTGTTTTCATAGACGTCTGCAGGCACGTACACGCACATATCTCTCTCGCTCACGCACGCACACACAAACACACACACAGCCGTAAGCAGCGATCACAGTGCCGGGCATAAAAAGGCCTAAGATCCCAGCCGTTTAGCACCGTCCCGGGCAAACTTGATCTCCCTGTAATAATACTCCAAAGACTCTTCCGCCAGGGGGATTTATCTCAGGAAAGCGGCAGCCAGGGCCACTGTCAATGAATTAAAGATGGCTCAGAGGCTGGGAAAAGCTCTTCCATGATCACTGCTATTGCTAGGACTCCGATCGCCCTTATGCCCCCCCCCGACTCAGCACAAGGAGGAGTGGGGGGCAGGGGAGACGGGCATTTCACAGATAGCGAACACGCCCACGCTGTGCTCTCACCAACACGCCACCAACCTTCACCCAACCTTCAGCGCCACCAAATACAGGGGCGCTTGTGCCGCGGCGGGTGTCAGTGACGCTGGCGCTGCGCCCGCGGCGGGCGTAAGCGCCCCTCTATTTTTGGAAAAGGCTGGGCACGCGGTCAGAGCCGGAAGAAACAAACACACGAGGCGAAGGAGGGGTGTAAGCGACACTCACTCCTGGGGTGAAACAGCGGAGGGCATCTTTGGGCTCGGGATCAATAGCATGCAGATTTATTGCTGGGACTCTGGGCTATTTTTAGCGCCCCCTGGTGATGACATGGCCCAGCTGTAACACCGAGGGCTAGTCCAGAACAGAACCCCCGTATGCTGGATGATGGGCCATGCATGGGCCACAGAATCCTGGCTGTTGGATAACCTCGCATAATGCAGGAACGGCAGGGAAGGCGGGGTGCAATCTATTATGCATTTATTATTATTAGCCTAACCAGTGGGGGGGGTGTAGACCCTCACTGCTATCATTCACCGGAGACAGTTTTCAAAGTCATCCCTGGAATGCCGTATTATCAGCAATAATAAAAAAAGGCATAATGGTCAGGTGGGGGGGGGGGGGTCAAGCTTCCCTTAAGTGCCTCGGGTCTGACTGACGCCATGACGCCGGCACACATCTCCAATCGCTCCTAAGGAGATCCAGCGGGGCCCCGCGGATCAATGGCGCCAGCTGCACCCTCTCCTGCCCCTAGCAGCATCCTTCCTCCCTGAAACACCCCCACCCCCCCACCCCAGAAACACACGCCCTCACGACACACCTGCTCAAGTGCCTCCGGGAGCTGGCAATCTGCTCTAAACAAACCGGCCACTCGGAGGGCAGGCCGCCTCCCACCATCTTCTGCGAGGCTGCCCCTCACCCGGCATTCTAGAACCGGCGCGACGCGGGGGTGGTGGCGGTTAGGCCTTGGAAGCTGAGAGCCATGCCTTACTGGACCGAGGAATAGTTTGAGAAACCCAGCCATAAACGGCCCCGAATTCTGGGGTGCACCTCAGTGTGGAGCTGCTCTGTGGAGGCTTGCAGGGCTGTCAGAAAGAAGGCAGTCTCGCCTCTGGCAGACAGGTGCCCGGCCTCCTCCCGGCCGGGGCCAAAAGTTCACACCTGGGGCAGGGAGCCTGATGTATGGGGAGAGCTGAGGCAGCGGTGCCTGACAGGAGCGGATCTGATAGGTCTTTAGGGTCCAACCGGGGCATGATTGCAGAGGAGCAAAACGAGGGCCATTCAAAAGAAGCCTTTGAAGTTCTGTCTAAGGTTGATTGGACTTCGGCTGCCTGATCTACACCTCTGATGGGCCTCCAATTATCTGGCCTCCAGAGAGATACCATTCTGAGTCCAACTCCGAGGCAGGAGGGGGGATGAGGCGTCACACCCCATGTTAATCAGCAGCGGTCCAGCCCCCGAAGGCCTGCATCCCAGGACCAAGTTATTTTCCACACCTGCAGTACGATGGATGGGATTTTGTAAAACGTATCTCTAGTCACATTTCTCTGTGTGCAAACAGCATTTTGGCGTGAAGGTGCCGTTTCTGGCACAGAACATCACATTCACATGGAATTACTGTAAAAAGAACTGATAAATCCTAAAACGTCAAACATTCGTCAAGTTACGCATTTATTTACACAAATTAGAGTAAAGCGTGTATTTTTACACGCAGGTGCAGAGCTTGGAGTGGCAGCAGGCATGTCGCCTGAGTCAGGGGGACAGGAAGGGGTGCACAACGGCTGGACATGCCATTTCGAGGGGGAGCAAAAATCCTCCCTCTTCATCTCTGCCAGATGCGTCACGAGCATAGGACGTTGGGGGCCGAAACCTCAAATGAATCCGAACGAGCCCCAAAAGATTTGCTTGGCTCCGATGATGTAACAAGCATATTTCAGTCTGAGAATCCCATACATCACTAGAGCCCCAGTTCCACGGCCAGACTGGGATTAAATTTCGGCCCTAGGGTTTGTGGTCTCTCACAGCCCCACGGTAAATTTTGCAGCCGGGGGGTGGAGTTGTTCGATTTTGATTAATTTTGCCAGCTCACATACCCATCGGCCCTCTGCTATGCTGGATAGCCAGTCCAGCCCAAGCCCTGGTTCTAGTCCAGGGCTACACTTCCCAAAACCTTCACAATGTTGTGATCATTGTAACTTCAGAGAAAATTCTCTGGGTTAAGCCCCTGACCTCCTAGGATCTGAGCAACGCCTCGCGTGTCCACCAGGCCAAACACTAATGCCCCCCGCCAGAGGATCACTCCACCATTCCCACGCTAATTGCTCAGAATGCAGACTACTTACAGGCGCAATGAGGGAGGTAATGAGGAACTAATTTTTAATCGTTTCGGCTGGCTCTGCAGAGCCTCCGTCTGATTGTGAGCGCCGTCTGCATCACGAGCGAAACATCTGCAGCGATTCGCGGTGCGTGAGCCACGAAAAAACACTGCCGGGGAGGGATGTCGCACGGGGCTGGGCTTCTCCTAAGTTTCTGGCAAAAAAAAAAAAAAAAAAACTTGCACAGTTGCGATCCTGATCCCTGAATCGGTTAAACAAGGCTGGAGGAGGGAGGGACGTCCCCTGTGCCGAATCCTGCAGCTCCTTGGTGCTGGCGAGGCTGCGTAAACTAGCGAACCGCAGAAAAGACGGCAGCCCATTCGGAAAACAAAATGCCGTCGGCTTCACAGCATATGGTCCCATTACGGGAGTGTGTCACTGGAATCTCATCTCACATAAACACAGAAAATCACATTTGCGCTCCTCTGCTGAAACGCAGCCAGCAACAGCCAGATACAATTTGAGCTTTCTCAAATGTCCGGATCCAGAATAATTTCATCAACCCAGCCCAAATGTGTGGCATTGCAATGGGCTTGCGGTTTAACTAGAGTCTGTCAAGTTTGCCTGTAAGTGGTCCTCATGAAGTTATGACTCAGCCGTAGCAATATGGGGGTGTGGGGGAGGGCACAGTCAGCGCACAGGCGAGCGGGGTGGGACGACGCGTTAGTTCTGGGGGAGGAGGCGGTCAGTGTGTACATGCGTGTGTGTCTAGGAAGGTCTGCCATTGGCAGCACTTGTAGTGACCGCTAATGAAACTTGTTCGGTTTATATGCATGACAACGCTACGAATGCACTCTGAGAAACTGCGGCCGCCGTCTCTCACATCATCGGACCCAGATGTGTACCAAAGAATAGCTTGAGCCGCTCAAAAATCAAGAACTGTTAAAAACCGGGAAGGAAAAAAAATATATATATATATATATATATCCGTCAACTTGTAACTGGGTATCGTTTTCCACATACAGTGTACAGAGACACTACTTCCCCTGCCGTCTTGACCCAAATATCTGAACGACGTTCTTCATCTCTAGTTGCAGCTCCAGTGGTCTTGTAGGATAGCGTAACGTCCATCGATTGCACACTTAGAAATTCCACAGAATGGACTGTCTCATCCGAGCACCATTCGTCTGCGGTTTCATTCATACTGAGGATTCGGACATACTGCTCACTTTGCTTCCGAATTACACCTACTACATAGCAAACCAGTATTCGATTTCAGACACACCCATAGTCCTGCATGGCACCTGTAGTGCAAACAGCAGCCCGCTGCTATTCCCAGCGACGTGCCAATGTGACAGCACGCGTTTTTCCATGCGAAATTCTCAGGAGTGACAAAGGCAGTTCTGCAAACTCTCAGGACACACAAATGCAATTTTATTTTATTCATTTACTATTCAAATTTTTTTTTTTTTAACTTATGAGGCCCAGGAATGGAGCCAGTGGTTATAAAAATCTCAGATGTGATTCTTTCCTGTACAACACAGAAAATTAAAGTTAGTTCTCGGGAATGGGGCAGATTGCGATGGAGAGCACCCCCTGGGGGGGGGGGCACGGCAGTGACCTGGACACCTGCAGGGAGTAAAAAGGGCCTTGGAGTGGAGCACAGCGAGAGGAGACGTTTCTGAGCAGCATTCTGAGAACCATCTTGGTTTTATTTCTTGCTGAATTCATTTTATAATTAGCGTTCCAGTGATTAAAGGTAAGAGGCCATCCACCAAGTCATTTGTCTCTCTCTTCAGAGTACTTTAAAAGTCTCTCTCTGAGCCATAAACTAGTCGTATAGTCTAATTCTCTTACCGCGCCGATTAAGGATTCCATTATAATCTACTTAAATCGGTCTTCTCAGTCTGATTTAACTCCCCCCGTTTGCTTTAGTTCTCACGACAGCACATCGTATGACTTACTGCGCGCCATTTCCACTGTGGCTTTAAAAATAATAACATCCGTATGGTGGTCATGTCATCAGCTGACAATATATCACAGCCCAAGCACACACATATACATAAATATCGGAATATCAAAAGCACGGCCCATCCATCTTTCAGCCTCGTCTCCAGGACAGGGTCCTGCAGGGGGGAATGGGGCCAATCCCAAGCAATAAAGGGGACTAGACTGGGGGTCCGCCCCCCATAGGGTGCCAGTCCATTACAAGGCACACACACCTAATCAAGGGCTATGGGCGAGTTCTTATGCTCCCAGAGTAGCTGGGATACTTGGCCGAAAATCACATAGCATGCAGAGAACCTGCAAACTCTACACACAGGGAGCGGTGGCTGGATTCAAACCCCCTACCCTGGAAATGTGAGGCAACTGTACTAACCTGGAACTTATATATGGTCACAAAAATGTAGTTCATAACAAAAGATTGAGTTTAAGGTGAACCCAAATCTTTGCCTATAAACAACACACGCACCTTCCAGGTCCCCACAATAGCCGCACACATCTCCACCACCACCTCCGGCTGCAATTTTGACATCCTGAGAGACATAACCAATCAGCAACTGGCAAGATCTTCACAGGGACTGACATTTGTTCCCTGTTCATACAAGCATGTATCCCCAGGAAAGTTTGCAAACGAACTACAGAGAGAGAGCCAACAAAAAGAAGAGAGATAATGGCTGAAGGAGGGGAGGCCGTGCACACACACAGGCATCAGCACTCGCTAACATAAGAGAGACTCGCTCTCTAGCCAAGCAGCCGCAATGTGAATGAAAGGCCGTCATAATTTCAGCACATTATCACCCACTCTCCTCTCCGAGTGATTTGCGGCAGCCAACGATCCATCGCCTTGAGCCGTGTCGGTGAGGGATGTGTCGACCAAAAGCGTTGACACCGAGACAGCCACTCGATTAGCATCGGCACCAAACAGTGCCGTTACGGACATCCGCGTCCCTGCACCCAGTACCACCGGCGCCCCGCGTGCAACGGAACAAACGCCATGCCGGCCGGGTGTCATGAAACAAACCGGACTGGTCGGCATCGGCATGACGAAGGGGCCCTCATTTGCATGGTTTCTGCCGACAGCTGTCGGATGAGACTGCTCTGTAATTAGGCTCAGCCCCTGGGCACGGCACGGACTGCAAGGAGGGGGGGGGCGACGGTGAGAAGGTGTAAATAAACTGGGGAGGCACAGAGCTGGCTCCCGCTGGCAGACGATGCAGGGGAGAGGGGGGGAGGAGGGAAGCATCTCCGGGCACCAGCCAGGAAGAGGCCTCAGCCCACGGGACGCTGGGTCCGACAGCCCAAGCTCCACGGGGGTGTGGAAAGGACACCGCTTCCCGCTCCCAGCTTAGGGACGGGTCAAGCTGCAGAAAACACCTAAAATAAAGAGCGCAAGCTTTAACTAAGTCCGATCAACATCCTGATCGGCCCACTCAACTACAGCACGGTACCATACATTAGCGGCAGGGCTGAAGCGGAGGGGAGCGATCTTAGACATGGATTTCCATACTTCCACACGCCTACCATCTCCAGCCGTCGCCGACTGAGCAGAGCCAGATTCTTAACTGTCGCGGAAACAAGGCCGGAACAAAAGGCAGCGTCGAGGGCTGACAGTGCGCCAGGGCGCTGCGGCCCGCCGGAGTCCGGGACGAGGGCTCGCTGCCAAATCCCGTCATTACGAGGCCAGCGTGCGGGGATGCCGAACTTCAAAAGAAGCCAAGGAGGAAGCTGCCCCGGGGCTTTCGGCAGAACGAGTGACACGAAATCACCCCCGCTGCTGTTTTTCCTCCCCCTCTACTCCTGTTCCCGACAAAAAAAAAAATTGAGTGTCATAGCCAGGTTCATGTTGGGCTCCATTAAAAGTTGCTAAATTAATTTAGGGGATATAAGCCTTTGGTGTTTTATGAGCAGTAATACCTTGGCCCCGGCTGATAAAGCCAATAAGAATAGGGAATTCAGAGCGGCACCTCATGCTGGCAGAGGTGATGGAACAGATCTCACACCTCATGAATATTAATGGACGTCACGTCTGGCCCCCACAAGCACCAGGAAAAGGACCGATTCCATGTCAGACAGAGCCAGAAAGGTAAGATGTTGCAAGGCAGGTTGGAAACCTCGCCGAGGGAACATCAAGAAAACGTCACGCCAGCATTTTGTATCAGCGTTGCGTCTGTACTGCAGATTTGAGTTTTGTACCGGACCAGAACCTCAGGAAGGCAGCAGTTTAGATAAATCAAAGACCGACTGTGTGGATCTGATGGCTGTTTTTTTTTTTTTCCCTTCACTAAGGACGATTCACATGTAGCTGCGCATCACCTGTAGCCCACTGCAAACAGCAAAATTTCCAGGCGCCAGCCAGTCAGTGGGGTTTCCAGACTGTGAGCAGCAAACATTCACGCAAATGAAGAGAGGTGGGAAAAGCCGTTAAAGTCAGCTGTGCCTTAAATAAGGAAAAGAGTCCTACTGTGCCACTGTAAACACACCAAACTGCTAGACCACGGGAGGTCAATGTGAAAGATGCAGCTTCAAAAACGTGAAAAATATTTCGGAGTGCACTGCGATTCCCATTATTCAGTCTGCATGAGAATTTAAGGATTCCAGAAGGAGAACAGACAATCTGTCAGTCCAGCCCCTCCCTGGTTACCCTGACCGAACACACCCCCCACATCCTCCCCAGCCCCCCCCCATAAGACCAATGCGATGCTGCCACGGCATCCATCTTCACAGCCAGAGAGAGACGTTTTCACCGGCCAGTGACAAAAATCATCGTTCCACGTCAGTTTTTCCCACTGTTAATTTTCCGTGACGGGATCGCGGCAGCGCTACCGTCGACCGTTTGGCAGGTACTCCTTTCCGGCACATTCCAGCTCACGACAGATCCAGTTGTAGTGGAACAAGAACTTGGGCCCAGAACATCTGTTCCTCATCAAACTATGCAACATCCCCTTAGGAGGAAGCTCTGCAAGGCCAAGAGTGGGTTCCCGGGTCTGGTACCCGAGAAAACAGCATTTATACACTTTGTCAAGTAATCAACCGACAGGTCAGCATTGGAAGAAACAAGCCTTTGAAACCAATGGCAGATGTTTGTCACCAATTGACTTGTGGATATTTTATGAATTCCTATTGTATTTAAGATGGCAGTGATTGACAGGATACAGTAATCCTGCACTCCCATCATTAACAAAGCGCATAACTGTAAACTCCATAGGTCGTCCTGGGTAAGAGGATGTCCTGAGCACCTAAGGAGTCATCATAAATTATAGCAGAGTGAGAACACCTGCAAACCAGCTGTACAGGACAGTGGTCAGCCTAGATCAGACTAGATTCATTGTGCTACACACTGTTTGGAATAATGCTTAAAGCTCCAACCCGAATTAAAGGAATGTTATATGGAGAGAACCAAACTCATCGGAAACGTGGATCCATATGAAATGACTAAAGATGTCATTCATGACATTGCTCATTTGCATACTGTTATATTATTGCTATACTATTATATATAGGGAACTTGACACAGGAGTTCCCGATGTCAGCATTTCTGGCAGCCACAAAAGTTGGAACAAACATTTATAAATGCTTTTATGTGGGCTGACATGATGGTGCCATGTAACCATCATAGAGCACCCTTAAGTAAAGTGTTACCATATATTTAAATATATACACACGAGGGACGTTCGAAAAGTTTCCACACTTTTATATTTTCGTTGGAAACTGAAGACAGGACGAGCAGTAACTGGTCGTGTCCGATCAGGTCATGTCACTAGTTCCGTCAGGCAAGCCGGCTGCCCTTGCAGGTTAGCATAAGAGTTGTCACCCTGTGGTGAAGCTGGCTACGAAACTTATAAATTGCACCAAAGAGTGACAGCTTTCCGTCATACGCTTTTTGTGGGCGGAAGGCACAAATTAATCTCCACATGTGTGCTCTGTATGGGGATAAGGTACTCTCTCATAGAGCGATTGTGGATTGACATGTATGAGAATGGCCGTACTGGTGCGAGTTGGTACGACGCTGGGAAAATTGTATCAGTGTATCGTAAAAGAAGGTGACTGTAGAAAAGTGATGCATTTTTTGTTGTAATTTCTTTTGTAATAAACAGATTTAAAAAGTGCAAACATTTTTTGAATGTCCCTCACATACATGGTATATCGATTGACACTTTGCTTTACCGCAACACCTGCTGCATAAATGTGGCCACACAATATGGCGACGTCTACCCATCCTCCCCATAATGCACTGTGGCATGATGTCACATTCCCAAGCTCTATTCATATATGTCTTGCAGAAATAAGGATCACCACTTTCTTTCAGTGTTCATTCATGAGAAATGTGTGTACAGACAAATAACTCACAGGCCTCACTTTAAAACAGTCCAGGGGCATTACAGCAGTGATAAGAGACATCTTGATACCATAAATCTTGTTATAATAATTACATTGTTCATTCATGAGAAAAAAAAATTATACATTCAAAGGGGCCAAAGTACAGGAATATACAGAAATAAAAAATAATGGTGTCCATTTATAACAGGACCTAAAAGAACATAATTTGACTATAAATAATTCATAAATACATCCTACTTCTTTAATCTCCTGCCCATTGTCCTCCAGGAGCTGCACATCATGGCACAGCCCTCGGGGCTGAAGTGCACGGTAAGCAGAAAGATCTTGGATACAGCTCCCCACTCTCACGTGTCCCTGCGCGGTCGTGGCGGGATTTCGCCAACCCCGCTGCTGCCAGATCAATACGTAGCGGCTCACGGCACTTCGCTACTCGCGCCCATCGCTACAGGGAAAGCCTCAAACCGGACGCCGCCTGCGGACAGTAACTGAGCACCAGCAGGGCCCGAGTCGATAAAGCGGCCGTCTGACACCGTGCCGATGCTTCGGTAGACTCGGCCAAGGCGTAACTGAATCAAGGAGAAATCAAACAACTGCAATAAAAAAACCGAGCACCGTCCAAGTAATGTTCTGTGAAAGGTAGTTTTTATGCTCCTTTCCTTTTGTTTTGAGGAGGTAAAACTGCAATAATGTTTTACTCTGTTGTGGAGAAACACATCAGTACCGTATTTCACTTTTATTTGACAGCTGACATTACACCAGTTTCAGTGCTCCCCTAAAGGAAATTCCGCATTAAAGCGGCATCAATCCCCAAATTAAAGGCCGGTGTTCCCAAGAAAATACAGTCCAAGGGCCCTGGATTATAGACTATCGATCTGAGCCAATTTCGCGATTCCCTTCAATCGCATTTTTATATGGACTGGGACCACGGACGCCGATGCCCGTAAAGGGTTTATTCAGCAGCTTGCAGGGGTCATTCCGTTGCGGCAGAGCTAGAATGCAGAGCTAGTCATAGAGAAGAGGGGGACGAAAAAATAAAAAATAGAAAGAAAGAAAAAAAAAAGTCGGTGTTCTAGCTCTGTAAAAATGCAGACCCTTGATTAACGCAGAGCACCATCGAGGACCCTGCCGGTAAAGGCACTGTCAAACTGGTGGTACCTGACATTGCAAAGGGGGGGCCTCTAGCGGCAGAGCAGAGATTTTTTAAATTTTTTTTTGGCAGCCTGGCGCTTAAACGGGCACACGTCTGCTGTCGCCGGGGGACACGCCCGTCGTTAAGGATCTATTAGCTCGGGCGGCTATACAAATGGCGCGGGGGGGGGGACAGAAGCTGTCGTCGGCATGAGCACGCCTGATGGATGGCTCTGCACCTGGCCAGCCCATTCTCCCAACGCCGGTGACAAATCTCCGTCGTCTGCCTGCCCGACCGATTCCCGGGCTCCCCACCCACGTCACCCCTGGCTCCCACCGAGCCCCACAACACCCCCAAATCGCCATATGGTTCAAAGTTTTTAATAGGTATCTAAAACACATCACTCACATCCCTACCCCCTTTTCATGTTTTGCATCAGAATTTGGAAAGTCTCCGCAGTAACACATAAATATGCTTATCAGACACTTTATATGTAAATTCACAGCGAGCGGTGACTGGCAGAGAGTCTATAGTGTGCGGCTGTTAGAAAAATTAAAAACGCATCCCCGGCGAATACCAAATGAAGCCATTCCTCGGCCACTTTGTTTTTCCATGCCTGCTCCACATTCCGCGTTCTTTGCCCTAAGTGCGTGGGACGTAAGCATTTTGGGAACACATGAGCAGCAAGATTGCACCAGGCATTCGGTTTAAAAAGTGACGCTAACGGCCTCTGAAGGTAAAATTACTTCTCCCGGGGTTCCACCACGAGTCATGACTACGGGACGCCTCTGGTGGAAACCACTGACGGTACATTCCTCTTTGGTTATCCTTTAAAAACAGCCACGCTAATCAACATACACAACTGTGTCCCTCTACGGCACTAGCACAACTCCCGTAACTGCCAGCTGCAAAACAATGTTTCTGCAACAATAAAAAAGAAAATAAAAAAAAAATAAAAAAATCTTGGCAGCAAAAAGAAAAAAAAAAATGTATATATATATAAAAAAAATCACAGGCATAACGGAACAAAGAGAGTAATGCGACTTGGCAAAAAATATATATATTTTTGAAACAACTAAAATTGAAAAGAAAGAAGGGGTGTATATTCCATTAGCTTGGCTGTACGCACATTACCATCCAAGAGGCAGCCGTACAATAAAAGGCGAATGAATAATTACTTTGGGCACATGCCTTGGGAAGCCTCAGAGAAAACATAGAAACCACAGCCAGCGCGCACTGTACACAATTAGTTTCACTTTCCAGGAATCACCAGGACTTTGTATAACTACAAAAAAAAAAAAAAAAAATGGAAGAGGTCCCACATTTCCCCCTCAAGTAATTAAACGAAAAAACATTGCAATCCCTAGCAGGAAGCCACACCACGTGCCAAACCCAGTGGCTCCGTAATAAAAGCGATAAACGCTATGCTCGTTTTAGCTCTTTATACGCCCTATTCCGATGGCAGGAACGCGCCGCGGAGTGCGTCATTGACGTGAGCGGCAGATGAAAGACAGCTGCAGATGGAGATGCTCCGCTGTGGCCATCATGCATAATTAGTCGAGTCGCCTGAACCGCCTTTTTTTGGACCGCTACCTCTTCCGAGATAATGGACGCATATGGACCGTTTGAAACGGAACCTGGACAATGTTTGCGCAAAGAGTTATTCCAAGAGGATACAAAGTAATATCAACAGAGGATTCAGAATGATAAAATATTGAAATATCCATCAAGGTGTTTCAAAGAATCTGGGGAATTATCTGCGCATTACATTGATAGCATAAACAGATCACAAAAAGTTATAGAAAAGAAATGTGTTATGATATTAAATATTGAAAGTCAACATTCCTTGTAGGATTTTATTTGGAATACTTCAAAAACATTAATATAGCATATGAAGCATATGACACATTGGAATGTGCTTCAATATAGGCTTTAAATATTGTACAGCCACCCCTTCAACCATCCATACATTTTCTGTTATACTTTGTGTCACTGAAGGTCACATCACCGATAGCAATATATGCTGGGGGGGGGGGTGACAGTAATTTATTTTACCAAAGAACAGAACATAGATTACTTCATAACAGGAGATATCACAGCCACAGGCTGGGAACTGAAGAAGAATGAGATGTATAAGAGCGCGCTGTCCTTGTGGATTTGTGGCGGTACCCCAGTGACTACGCTTCTCGCTGTTAGGAAACAGGAAACAGGAGACGGGTGCCGGCGCATCTCCCGGGCGGTTCGGCAAAGCCACAGAGGCAAACCCGCTCATCTGCTAACATCAGATCTTCCCTTTCCAGGCCGCCAATTCCCAGGCAACGGTGCGGGACGCTGTGCCACGTGTGCCATTGCCATGGCAACTGGGATGGCATTTCACACCTCCCAGTTACACATGCCCCCTCCCCAAATACGGTAACCCCTCCTATGCAGAAACACCTGCGGATGCCAGATTCATGTTTTAAGAGCTTCTCCTGGCTTAGTATGCGTTTGAGCATTAGCAACGCAACAGTAACTCATGGTGAGTAACTCAGCACCTCAGAAACATACACACTTACAGTTCTCTTTTCTTGGGGACTTCCTACTGGCTTAATGCAAATACGTGTAGCATGCAAAGAGTCTTTTTTTCCTCTTAAGATGGATGAAAAAGGTGTTTTGCAGTGATGTCCTCATCTGTCTTTCTGAAGTCTTCAATCAATTATATTGACTCATTTAATGCAAATAATCAGCGTTCGCAGTTGTAACTGGAGGCATTTTCTTTAAATTTGCCTCCAGAAATATAGTGAGACCTGCCATCATATACATTTTAGACAAGTCGGGCTTTGCATTCTAGCAAAACAAGGTGATTCACAGCAACTGGAGACAATTCAGAAGATCCATGGGGTGACAGTCGGTAATGACCCAAACCAGAGACTGACAAAAGACCCGAGGGCAGCGCCAAGGACGGCTCAGACAGAAAGGGGTGAGGAGTATACATCATTAGATCACACAAATACACACAAGCACCAAAAAAGGCTTATTTCTAAATTCACTGGCAGACTCGGTTAGCTCTGTTGTCAATAACACGGAGAGCGAGGGGGAGAACAAGATCTTAATGCCTTCCACCTTTAATCATTGACACAGGATTCCAAAATAGTCCCACGTTACACACATACTTTGACTAACAAAGTTTACTAAATTCCACTACCTTCACCTTCCACATTGCAAATTAGCATCATAATTACATGCCTAAACCTAACACATTTTGTACAGTAAAGTGAGCGCAATGGCATCTGCATTAATACATTATTCAGCCGATTATCAGACCATTTTGTCCATAGAGACTGACACAGATTAACACCCTTTCGATTGCAATTTAAAACCATCGCTGGCAAGGCAGAGCTGTGAAAACACAGTACTGTGTACACACCACTATCTGCATTCGGCTTGCTTGTATTACACGCTCATTAAAAACGGCACTTGTTTTTTTACAAAACAATTATTGTCTACAAAATACTACCGGCTGATTGAATTTTTTCATTTAATCACATTACCCCGGGGGGATGGTGTCCAGCGGTACATCTTCACTCATTAAACAGCCTTGTTAAGTAGGATAATCTTCAGAGTGGACTCTCTCCTGAATGCATGCCACACGGTCTTCCTGCACCTGACCTGCGCCGACGCCGCCGTGGTCTAATTTTGGAAAGAAAGCCGTTTGTTTTTGTGCCTTTTATAGGAAACTGTAAAAAACTCCTGCTGCAGTCAGACCACACATTGAAAGCGTCATGTACTGCAGCTCGCGAGGTCAGATGTCCACATCCCTAGATTCATGACCCCCATAACGGTCCACAGAGCATTTGGAAGGGGATCACAGTGACAAACCACATCGTTGATATCATCATCATAAGACTGAAAAATGCTCTACGGGAACCACACCCAAGAGGATGAAATCTTAAAGTACCGCCAATCCATAGCTATTAGCAACTTATGTGATCACACATTAGTGGGACAGGGTCCCTGCCTGTGGTTTTTTTGTATATAGGTGGTGGCCTAGTGGTATGAGGCACTGGTTATGCAAAATGTCGCCAGTTCAAATCCTGTCTACCACCAGTGGGTCCCTGAGCAAGACCCTTTACTCCAGGGAGATTGTAATTCCCTGTGATTGGGTAATGTAAGTAACTCTGAATAAGGGTGTCACCTAAATGCCATAAATGTAAATATCAGGGTCCCAGATTGAAGAAAGGCTGAAAATGCCTGCACTGTGCTGTTCATTCAATTCATTCTGAAATGGAGTAAAATGATTCAAAACAATTCCTCCTCCCTTCAGAAGAAGGATGCCCAAATTGCAGTTGGGATCCAAGGATTGGGAAAACCTGAACTTCGTACTAGAACTTCCTCAGTGCAGTGCAGATGGTCTGATTCTGTGCCTTAATGGACCACAGGTCTATGTTGTTTGGAGTTCCAGCTTCAGGTATGGCCTTCACTGGCATAAGTCTCTGCAGTCAGGCAGCTCCAACCCAATAAGGACTCCCAGTGGAATATACCAAGAGGATCCAGTGTGCCATTCCTGGAACTAGGATCCCCGCACCAGGTGATTGGGGAGCACCGTCTTCTGCATCTCATCTACAGTGGTAAACTTCTTGGTGGACTTTATATTGGACCAGATTGTCCTTAACAAAAAGAACATTCAAACAGAAGAATGGGCAACACTGACCAACAGAGTTCTTAAGAAGAAATTTCTTCTTAAAACCCACTGACGCACACTTGAGTGCTGACAAGTTTGTGCAAAATAATTTCTTATTGCATTTTTCATCGATTGCACAGTTATACATTATAAAAGATTTAAAATCTAAATTTGTATAATTTATAATATATTAAAATGAATTTTACTAATAAATGGTGGCTTTAATAATTATTTTTAATGACTATTAAAATGAGTAATACCATTCCATTCATCTTTTTCATGTTACTTTACATCCACTACCGATGCCTCTGAATATGGCAGCTCGTTTGCTATTCATTCCTGCAGCAGTACCTCCACTGCAGTCCTACTGAATTCTCACACGTCTGGAATCCGGTGCTCTGCCGTCATTAGATTTTCATTTGGCCATTCATGACTTCTCTCCCAAGCTTTCTCATTCATATGTGCGTGTGTGCATATGCACTGCAGTCTCGTGCCCTTTTAAGGGGATCGGTGGGGAGTTCACCTATGCTAATTAGCAACAACTGGCATGGGCTTTCAATTTACAAAGACAATGGGATTCATCATTGTATGAACACATTTGCGAACAATTCTGCGATTTTATAACGCATGGTAAACCTGAAGTAGACATTTCTTAGAACCTTTTTCATTAACTAACTTAAGAAAAAAAAAAAAAAAAACACTGGAATACGTGGATCTAATAATCAAATGGCAAACTTAAATGTTTCAGACACTCAGGTTAAATGAGAGGCAGAACTATCAACTAATCTCCAGTTTCTGGTGAGAAAAATTCAGTGCATGAGATAAGGCCACATGGACCCAGGACCACCAAAACGAGCAGCCTGGGTTTGCCTGAAACGTCTAAATGATGCTTCTTAGAGAATTCATTCTAATTAAACTTCTGGAAAAACCTATCCATTGTGCCGAGTGAGGTGGAAAACACTGCTTCTAAATGGACCATATTCAAGTTCTCAAACATTGCAGTAGCAACAAAGGATCCTGTGGTAGACACCAGTGGTGAATGAATCTGTCAAGCTGAAGAAGGTGGTTTTTAGGGTAATGCTTGAACAAAGGTATTCAGAAAAAAACTGAAAAGGTCCCCATATACCGAAAGGCCACAGCGAGGCAGTCATGCAGGTGACAGCTCATGCAAAAAAAAGAGAGTTTGGAGATGGCATGGAAACCAAAGCTCAGCAGGAAAAGGCAAGACCTTGCTCAGGCTGTGTTGAGTTAGGCTGGGGAAGTACTCAGCAACTGTGTAGATAGGAGAGGGAATAACACTTTGAGGAACTGGTGGATATTTCCGATCACCAGAAGGTATCGATATGAGAGTCAGAGGCCTCTGTAATGGAAAGGATGCAGAGTAGATGAAATCCTTCTGGACTGGATGTTCTTGGGGTGACGAGGTTGCTGCTCTTCAATATTGCATGAACTGAAATTTTTAATAAGGTGGAGCAGAGGGTGGGTTCTAGTTATGAGGATCACATTACACAGCCTACCTAGGAAAGCTTTTGTAAGAGTACTGAAGAGGAGACCCTGGCCAGTGGTCAAGCCTAGGAACAGTATAGATTTCAGCCATGGAACAGCTCTTTTTTCAGGTAGGAAAGGAGGCATAGACTAATACCCGAGGATTGGAATTTATTTAAAGAACAGGAGAAAATACACAAAGAATGTTGGCGACAAATGGACTGTGATCGCCGGTTTAATGAGAAGCATCTCTTCATCCAAATGGTGGTAGGCCAGTTCGGGTCCTTCAGTGCAACGTCTTCGGGCTCTCTAATCTAGGTACCAGAGAAAGCATATACTTGGTACTTACACTTTCCTTTTCCTTGAAAATGAAGCATGGGCTTCAAACTGTGGAGGGCAGTTCAGGTCCAGAAAGTAAAAATCCAGACCAAGATTTTGTTTCAACCAACCAGTTGAGTCCTCTGTGATTATGACTCAGCTGATTGGTTGAAACAAAATCTTGGTCTGGATTTTTAATAATAACAATAGATACTTTATTGAAATTCCCTTCTCACCCCCCCCAACTTTTCTCTCCATGAGAACAAGCTTGGCTGTGAAGGGTACCCACCTCGTGCGGCACCCAGGGAGCTGGGGGTTAAGAATTGAAGGCCACTTGAACCGGCGACCTTCTGATTACAGGCACAGAGGCTTAGCCCACTGAGCCACACTCTGCCCCCAGAGTGTGGCCTGGTTAGAGTGTAGCTCAGAGTTTTACTTTCGGGACCTGAACTCCTTCTGTCTTTAAGCAGTGCTGGGGAAGATGGAACATTTAGCAGCCATCACTCAGACCTGCTTAACATTCCTCAAAGATAGTTTAGAGACTGACCAGGAGGAACCCGTTGTTACTCTCCACTTGTGCAGTGCTGTTCACCCCCTGCTGCTGTTTGGCAGATACCCAGGGCTTTCTTGCATCACACCTGGCACATACTGTAGGAGGTGCTGCAGGAATATTGGTTACCAAAGCTGCTACTGGGTGTTATCTAACACAGTAAGTCTTGTGTCTGCTTCCTTGGCACAAAATCAAAGCCACTTAGGCTGGATATTCGCCTCCAGCAACGGTGCGCCTTGCCTGTACTGCTGTTTGGGATCTCCGTGGGTGGGTGATATTGTAGGCAGTGCCCAAAAGAACAATGCCACAAGAACATACACCCAAAATGAAATTTCTCTCTAGGGCTGCCCGGCTCTCCATGACAATGAGAAGTTCGAACACCCATAGTTACCTTGAGCCACGGCTCCTTCAGGTCAAGTCAGCCAAGGTGGTCTGGACATTTCTTAAGGATACAACCGAGTCAGCTCTCAAGGGAGCCACTCCAAGCACATCCCGCTAGGGAAATACCAGAGAAGGCCTGAGACACGATGGAGGGATTATATCTCCTAGCTGGTTCAGGAAAGCCTAGACATCCACTAGAATGAGGGAGACTATGACCATGGACTAAGCGGCCTGTTCTGACCCGACCCCATGACTATACTGCAACCCCCCCAGTTGTGGGAAAATAAGATGATAACCAGATTGCAAAACTTGGACTGGAAACATCTAATATTAACTTCCATTATGTCTCGCAAATAAAGAGGTGTGTAACAAGAACATTTGTAACCAAGTATGTAGATGTTATAATCCTTCGAAAACACCGCACTCTTAAAATATTTTGAAGGCAAAGTATTCTAACTCCCCATCGTTATTTCTGTGCAATGCCTTTTAATTACATGTGTAATAACAGGATTCTGAAGTAATGCACAATAACAGCTGTGATATTTGTAAAACTAAAAGGTTTAAAAGCCCATTTTAAATTCCTAACAAGTCTACCAAAAGGACTAACATCCCTCCCTCGGGAACAGGTACACTAAATATTGCTGTGGGGTAATTTATTTCAAATCATTACTAAAATTCACAGAAAAAACTGCTCCGCCAGATTCAATCATCTGAAGGCCCGATGAAGGTTGTGATCATGATAGCTCAGTGTATTACATTGAGAGTACACACCAGGAAGGTTGTGGGTTCGACTCCTGCCCCTGGCTCTATGTGGGCGGAGTTTGCGCATGTTCTCTCATTGCTTGGGTTACCTCATGGATCTTTCCTACAGTCCAAAGAGAATATGTTCAGATGAAATGGAGACTGAGTGCCCTGTGATGGACTGAATGAAAGAATATAATATTATATATATAGGGCACGTATGAAATGAAGGCAGTTTGACCACACAGAAAGAAGATATTGCGGGATTTCCTTGAGACCACATGGGAGCCTCAGTCCGGGACTAATCTGGTGGCATTTCAGTTAGTTGTCCATTTCCCTCCAACCGGGCCAGTCTCTAGAAATCAATTACATTGTGCAGGAGCCCTGTGCAGTCAAACAAATAAATGCGATCTCAATCCATCTCTTGATGACCATAAAACCATCCACCATTACAGTTCAGGGATATCATTTCTCAGTTGGCAGGAAAGACCAGCAATACACTGCTTCATTGTCCTACCTGGACAATATGCCTGAAGGGCATTTCGTAATGCAACAGATATGTTCGATAAACAAAAAGCTCCCTGACTCTAAAATGTCACTTAAATCATCACCGGGCCAAAAGTACCTTAATACAAAACATTACCAGAATATGCAGGAATCTAGCAGAAAAAAACAAAGCACCTGACAGCCCACCAAAGAGCAAACAAGGTCCAATCAACAAAATCGATCCCAGAAAGCCAGGCTCCATTTAAAGAGAGTATCTTAAATTGAAAAAATAGCAGAAAAGATTGAGGACCCTAAAGCAGGTCACTCTGGCTTTCATAATGATATAGTTATATGATGCGTCATTATCCAATAGATTACATTAATGTTCCTCTTTGTCTTTGCGATTGTTCTGTGACACGCAAATCAAAAACACCATCTGTCTCTATACTCCACGTTTCCTGTTTCCCATGTTACTCTGCCACGTTAATTACCCCAGAGTAGATTTTAAAAGCTTGGTGGGCAGGTCGTGTGTGTTTTCCCCATCTAGGGCCACTACCCTCGCCTCCGATCTGGCTGAGCTCCTAGGTTGCATCCCTCGGGGCCGCGTGGAGCCAGCAATGCACGCTCAAGCACAGGACATCAGTTTCTGCTGAATATTCGGCTTTGGCGCACAGCCCCCATTAGTCATCAATGAGGCGGGTGCATGAAGAGGAAATGACGCCCTCTCTCCCGAGAGCCCCCCCCCCCAACCTCCCAGTCCACCGCCCATGCTAGCCCTCTTGCCTCAATTAACTCACCTCACTCATACTTTCTGCTGACAAGAGTGGGCGAAAAAAAAAAAAAAGAAGAAGCTGAGAAAGGTGGGGTTTATGGAGGGAGAGAGAGGCAGGCATGGTTTGTGGAGGGTAAAATGTGGGATTTGCGAAGGGAGCAGTAGGCAGGATTTGGAGAACGAGAAGGGCAGGGCTTTGATCAGGTGAAATGCTGGATTTGCTGGAGGGTGGAAAGAGTGGTTTAGAGCCGCAGCGATAGGGCTCAGAGAAGGTGGTGAGAGATGGCGGGGGAAAGGGTTTGAGGTGTTGGGGGAGGCAGATGTTGGGGCTAAAACTACGCGGCGGTGCTCCATCCCAGGGTCCTTTAATTTTCAGTCCATGAATTTGCTCCCAGTGCCTGTGCTCTGATCCATTAAAAGCCTGCAGGGAGTTTAACAACACCAGATAGCCAACCCCACAAATGTGAAGAAACAGCCCAGGGCATTCACAAAATGCTAATTATTTTAGGCAAGCCAATGGAAGATAACAAAATGTGACCTTCACTGTCATGAATGCACCGGTAGTTGGGGGGCAACCATCAATCCAGCACGATACCCCATCTTAGTCAGGTGCGACAGCTTTGGGGCTCCTTTGAAAACAGAACAGCAGCCAAGAGCAGACTACAAATTCCAGCTGCAGAACAAACAGAAACCTCAGCAGAGATACATTAGGCCACTCACAATTACATAACTGCAGTTCGCGATTAGTTGAGTTGACCGCGATTATTTTGCATAAATCGCAAGAATCATCTCCATTCGTTTGGCTGGATGAAACAGAAATGTCATATTACTCTCACCATTTCCATGTCGTTTCGTACCATGTAAAGCTCGACTGGCGGTCATTTGATGACGTCATCTCGTTGCACTTCTGAACCTATACGTACCACCATTCATACTTTGCACATTTGTGCATGCGCAGCATTACATTTCACGGCTTATTTTATGATGATGCCCAATTTGTACCACGTCTGTACCACGTTTCACTACCCAGCCTGATCCCATTAATATCTCTTTTTAGGACATCAGGTCCATTTTATTGACTGCCTGTGAGTGATTTCCACCAGCCCAGAAAGGGATATTCAGCCAGACATTCTGATTTTGTCTTCTTTGTGTTCTGTCTGTTTGATAAAAATTCTGCATAGCACCTGCACTTGCGTGTTTATGGTTCTCATTAGGTACCTCAAACACGATGGGATGACCGTATGTGTCCCTGACTACTGCCACTATTATGCTGCAGCAGTCAGTAGATTAGGACAAACTAGAGAAATTGTGTTGTCAATTTTTTTTGTCTAATTCTACTGATTTGGAGTAAAAAGACGGCTGAAATAAAATGAAAAACTTCATATTTATGTATGTTCGAAGCTATAATTATACCAAAATACCATGTTGCTGAATAGCAGCAATTTAAGCAAAAAGTGATTTTTTTTCAGTCAGTGGAATCATTAACATCAGAGTCCTGTATCACAATTCGCAAAGTCGGATTTCTTGCTTAGCTGGAAAACTTGTCGGATTTAAGGTACCCCAATTTAAATGGATTTTATCTTCGATCACAAATATTTAGCCCAGATTACCTTAATTCCAACAAGTTATCCAGCTTAGTTTCCTGTAAATGTAGGCAATATAGTTTGCAGCAAAATGGCAGGATGAACGGATCTGGCAGTGCCAGAAAATACAGCACGTGTAGATATGGACGGCACAAATCAGGTAGGTGGTATGGGCTGGGTAGTGACAACACCCACTGTTCATATCGAGGCGTTTAACTTCTTGTTATTAGTGTCATATCTGCCCTGTACAATTTTTGTTTACAAAAAACCTGAAAGGCAAACAGAAATGCAATTTTTATGTTCCATTGTACAATGATAATTAAAAACTCTGCTTTTTCATAAGATCCATGTGTATTATTAAAATATGACTAGGCAAACTCCTCAAGCGTTATTAAATGAACACAAAGTCAAATCATTAATCACAATAATTAGTATGACAATGAATCAACTAAATTTTCATATTTTTTTCAGGATTCATAATTTATTTTTTGTACTTTTAAGTATGATTTTAATGTCCTTCATTTAAATGTATTCTTCTGCCTTTGTAAAGAACTTCGAAATGCCTTGTGTCTGAATTGTGATATATAAACTTGTCTTGCCTATAGATACGCTGGTAGAAAAATAAGTTACCCGTTTGCAATAGAATCAATGCAGCCCCATCAAGGTCTCTGACCTTTACCAAATCTTACTATAGTTACTGAGCAAATACATTTTTCCAAAGCAATTCATTTACATTTATTTAGCAGGTGCTTTTGCTTAAAGTGACGTACAAGTAAGAGAACAGGGTTGGGTAGCCCATGGAGCAATTGAGGTTAAGGAGCGCAGTGGTGAAATCACTCAGCCATGAGATTTGAACTGGCATACTCCCATGTTTAATTTTTTTTTTTTTAACCCAGCTAGGGGTTTTTCGGGTTAACAACAAGAAAACGAGGTACTCAGAAGAAGCACAACAAACACCCCTCTTCAGTCATAATTGCACTTATTGGTGGCAAGAGATCTTCATGTAAAACACACAGACTCTCCTGAATGAGGCCACAGGTTCGGCCATAGAGAACACAAGCCTGTCTGGAACTGATGCGCTTACCTTAAAAAGCATTGTGGAAAAACACCAGGGGAAAAAAAAAATAAAATCTGAAAGTGCTCAAACAGCAGAACTGAAGGCCAACACCTACTTAATCTCAGAACAGGGGAAAGTTCAGGAAACAGCAGCACAATACTCCTCATATATGACCCCTACTATCAGCCCTCATGACCCACAGCTGTGCTTCATGACGCCAGGCACACTTAAGCGTTAAGCAGCAATCGCCGCGCCCAGTTCTCCAGCACAGCCTGAGAAATTAACAGAGCCACTGCCTGTCTGAAGTACACCATAAGAAGCTCCTAATGCCAAAATTAAAACAGGAAGGTCAATAACTGCAGAGTGGCCGGAGATACACGCCTATTTTGTACTCCGTCTGTGTCTGAATACAAAAGGGGCTCTCTGGAAGCAGCAGAGTGACGCTGTGTCGGTTTGGGCTGTGGCTAAGACCTTATTAATCGAAACACAGGTATGTGATGATGAAAACAAACCTCGGCTGAGTGGGGAACTTCTGCAGCTGGGCACAAACGGCACAGGCTGCCGTGCAGAGCTGACGCTCCATCCGACGGGGTGAAACAGACAGTCCTTTTTAAGCGCGGAGGACAATTTTCCGGTTTGTAGCTCAGACAGCGTCACGGCTGCTGAAGCAGAGACCTGTTGTTGCGTCCTCTTATTTTCATATTCATTCTTGACCCCCCCTAGCTACTTTTCCATTACACAGTATCTCCATTTTGCAAGAAAGGGAAACAACATCTGAATTCACGGCTGGGCGAACTTCACCGATATCTGAATGAATAGAACTGTGGGCCCCCATTCTAATCTCTCTTTAGGAATCTAGAGAGAGTCTACACCACGGATTCATAGCTACGGTAATGTGAGCAGTTTCTCAGCTCCAAGCATCATGCCAAATTAAAAAATATATATAAGAGAGCAGTGTTTGCACATCGATTGATCACTGCACAAAGAAGAGTGCAGCAAAAAAAACAGCCGAATACAGGTAAAATCCCGCTCCCCAGAGCTATGCCTCGTTACTGCATGTTCCATGCATTTGCCCACGAAGAATTCTGGGTAAGAAAAGGGACCCTTTTGAAAACCAACAAAAGTAGATATCAACATTCCCTGGCCTTCTCATTACATTCCCCCTGCACATATTTTCATTTGTCCCTCGCAGGCCAATTAAAAGCAACGCGTCCCAGACGACATGCACTCGCTCACATCCTTGCCATACCGCAGGGCAACGAGCAGCTGTACCTGCGTGTAAAAGCCCCCCCCCGGCACACATTCATGATCCCACTTTACACACATCAGCAGTAACAGGAAGTCTGTGCCCCCACAGAGTCCGATTAGGTAATTATTCATCTATACAGTGGCCATGCAGTACAGCATGAAGAAATGAGGATTCTGTCCGAAAACCGAGCTTGACTCTTGGAAACTCTTACCTGAGAAGAGCGGTCAGCGAAATTGATAAAAACATCTCAAATGGGTCATGGGGCATTTCAAAATGGTGGACAGGATGGCTCTCAGGATGCACCAAATATAGGCAAAAAATGCTGAAAATCTCCCCTTTTCCAAACCGCTCCGCATCACAGAGCAATATGAACTGTAAGATCTGAGTAGATATTTGCATAAAAGTACGTCTTGTCCTGTGAGGAATTATCCAGGCAATTAAGATAATTAGAAAATGACTTCATGCCTTGCAATTTACTGCTTGTTGCTTATTACGTATTGCACACATTACCCATAAAAAACACAGCTAGAATCGGCAACTAGAATCTTCCCCAGAGTATCACGCCGTCGCCCACCAATAACATTGCCGTGCAGCGCCATGAAAACTTGGCGCGCGTCCATCTTCGACAGCTCGCATTAGCATGACACTAATGAAGTCGTGAACGGCGCGATCGTAATCGGTGGCGAGGAGCAGGGCTGAAATCTACACGTATCAAAATAAGGGTTTCACGCTGCGAGGATGGCAGCTTAAGAATAATAATAATAATAATAATAATAATAATAATAATAATAATAAATGCATGAGGCACATTCTTCAGCTTCTGCTGGAAAGCAGGAAGGTGCTTCTGGAGTTCTTCTGAGGCACCTGAGTGATAGGCTTCACTCTGTATCGGCAGAGTGGTAAATACTCACAAGCACTGTTGAGACAACTGGAATATATCATCCTTGAAGAGTGAGCGCTAGACAGCTCTTCAGAGTGGAGTTTAAAGACATGCTGACATGTAATGAAATTTTCAGCACCCTGGACAGCTACTTCAACAAGCAGCCAGGGGAGGACCAAGGGTGTTTTTTTTCCTCTCATGGATCTTTTTTTATGTACACAGAACAGAACCGTGTAAAAGAAGCATTTCGCCCAGTAATAAGTAAAGCCAAGCTGCCAGTGACTTCCTGCCCCCCCGTAGGACCTGCAGAGAAACAGCTTTCCGGGCCCTCTTGACTCACTCAAAGGGAGCTGAATAATGTAGGACTTCAGTCCAGTCCACAGCCACAAGCGGGCAATATGGCTACAAGGACAGACTGTGTCAGCGTCTCGCTTGTTGTTTACTCTCCGTCAAAGTCAGGAAGCAATGGATCAGGCCCTCCTTCTAAAAAGCTGGGGTGGAGGCACAAGCTTTCCGGAATGAGCTCTGCTACGTCAGCCACAGCACACGCGACCCCACACTATAGTGCATGTTGATGGCCAAATGAACATTTCTGTGATTAAATAATTAAACAGTTACACTCTGTTTACCTAAACCCAACTCCCTTTATGGATTCATTCAACTGCTGCCTTTTACAAGATCTTACTGTCCAGGTTATCGACAATAAAAGTGTTTGCGCATTTCACTATGCTTTCTTTCAGGGAGAAATAGTTCCCCTTTTTTTCAAATTAAGAAATGCAAGGCTGGCGTGTAATCATTAAATCCATAAAAATGTACTTATCTGGTTAAACATAGTCCATTAATTCATAATATTTGCAACCACACATCCATCTAACAACTGTTTACCCAATACAGGTTTGCAGGGAATGAGCCTGGAGTGGCTCCAAAGTGGCACAAGCCATAAGGCTGGGAGACACCACAAACAGGATGCCTGTCTATCACAGCGCACACATACATGTGCTGAAATACACAATCGCGCATCACGGGCAATTTAGAGACACCAATTCTCCTAACTGCCTGCCTTTGAAGTGCCTGGGGAAGCCAGAGTACCTGGAGGCAACCCACACAACATCAAGAGAATAAGCAGACTGCACATACAAATCAAGGCCGGGATTTGGCCCCCCAGCCCGGAAGGTGCCAGCTACTGCATAGTACCTCCTATAGCAATTTCTTTTTTCTGTGGCAAGTAGGAAACACACAAAAATAACAAGTAACTACAGCTACATTATACATTTGAGATGCAGCCCTATGTTCACACGACCAATATGAGACATATCACGACTTTGACCCCCCCCAAGTTACAGTTCAGGACAGAGGTAACGCCCCCGCCTGGTTTTGCATAGGATGGAATATGTAAACTCCCACACAACAGTTTAACCTAGATTGGAACGTACCTAATTACAAGTGATTACCAAAAGGGGAGATTAAAATAAATCATTTCAAGGCATTTGCATTGCTTTCGGAAACGAGGACTAGCTCCGGGGGGGGTGTATGTGGACACGCTGCACCGTGCACGACATGCCTTCGTGAATCTAGGCATCACATGCCTGACTGCAGACCCACCTGAGGACAGCACATTTTCTTGAAATTTCAGGCTATTTAAAACAAACCACAGCAATATACCGGGACTCAGCACAGAGGAAGAAATGCCAGGTTTGTGACACACACATATATATCATTTTTTTTCTTTTTTTTTTTGCGCTTCCATTTCTTAGTTTACAAGGTTCCCCAAACACACACACACACACACACACAGGTGCATTTACCCCACTATTACGGCTCGGGCTGGCTGGCACAGCCGTGTTTGTTTTCGCTGCCTGGTGTGGCACTGTTTTATTGATAGCATTCCGGGAACAAGACTGTCTATTCCGTATAGTGTGTTTATATATTATTAACATCAGGAACACAGGCTTCAGGTCGCCTGTAACTCTTGGTAACTTTAAACTGGATTGTGCTGGGGGGGGGGGGGGCACAGGCTGCAGCTTCCCAGAAACCAAAGCATTCTTTGCTGCAGCGTTTCCATTCCGTTGTCCGGTGGGTCCGACACGCAGACACGGGGGAGGTGTGCCACCCGTGCCTGACCGTGACCGAACCGTGACCGAACCGTAACCGAACCGTGACCCGGAGTTACCGTGCAGGGTTTTTACTTTCTCCGTGGTCTCCGCTGAGAATACTCCGGCTCCCCGGGATGGAGCCTCCTGACGGCGAGACGCTGTTTAAATATTTATTGTGTCACATCGCTCAGAATAAGTGCCATTTCGGCGGCGAGGCGCGCGCTGGGGGGGCGGCGGCTGTAACGCACTGAGACGGCAAACTCCTACCGACTGCCAGCCGCGCTTTTACCGGGGGGTGTGAACTTGTGCCGAGTTGGGTTTGGTAATTTCCGCACGTCGGGGCGGCCGGGGGGGTCGAATGCGGCGTACATTAAGCGCTCGGCAAGTTCATTATCCTACATGGCGGGGAGAGCCGTCAGGCGGCCGCGGACGGGGCGCTTTGGCGAGACGTAAGGCGATAAGGGGGCACATTAATGCCGCCGAGTCTCAGCGCGGGGGTGGGGGCCCTTCCCGGTGTCACGCCGCACGCTGTATCGTGGGGGCTGGCAGACGCGATTCGCGCTCCCCGTGTAATTGCCCCCGCTTAAACATGCACGCCGAGGCTCTGTTTGTGCGTTTTACGCGCATATAAATGTTGCGTGCATGTTAATCGCGGGCCATAAAAAGCACCCGGCTGCGCGTAAGTGGCCGTGCACTCGGGGTGCCGCGGGTGCGGGGGGTGGGCACGGCGCGGCGCGGCGCGGGGGGGTGCCCTACCTGCTCGCACGGAGTCTCCCAGGTGGACGTGTGAAGGCAGGAGGGCAGCAGCTCGTCGTCAGACAGCACGTAGCCTTCCATCTTCGGCGGCGTCGGGCTGAAATCGCTTTTTTTCTCTCTGTCTTCTTTGGGCGCTCTTCTTCTTCTTCTTCTTCCTCCTCCTGCTCTTCTTCCCCGGGCGCGTGTGAGGCGCGCGCTCCGTCGCGAGGCGCGTTTAACTCGGAGGCGCCGCGCCGCCGCGCTGCCCGGTCACGTGGGCACCTGCTTCCCCGAACCGGCGTGCCCTTATTGGCGCGCGGCGGTGTCGCGCGCACCGGCCCCGTCCGTGCGCCGGTGCCCCCCCCCCCCTTGGCGCGTGAGAAGAGCGCGCGAACTTATCAGTTAATACCCCCCCCTTCGCACCTCAACAGGTACGTGCTCAAAAAGAGGCGATAATTCGAGTTTAATTACCTTCCAGCAGAGCATCTATGCATAGGTGTAATTTAGCAGAAAATGTATGACAGTTTTATTAGAGATCCAGTGGATGTTGTGAACTATAAAAGTTTTGACTGCACGCGAGTTCTGGTGTATAGAAGTTTGGGAGTTTTATCCAGCAGTATGTTTTTTTTTTCAACTTTGAGGTCCTGACTTCTATTCGCCTAAACGTCATCCTGGTATGCCTTTTTAAGGGACAGGGAAACTGCAATATAGAACTTAGGAGCCAGCTTATACTGGTTAAATTAGTTATTTAAACGTTGTAGCCACAATAACCAAAGAAGAAATACATAATACAGAGATAAGTCTGACACCACATCTAAGTTGTATGAGGAGCAAAGTTAAGTTCAGAGAGTGATCCACAAATCTGCATGTGGATGTCAGTTCAGAAGCAAAGGTGTCCCCCTCACATGTGGCAGCAGATGGTCTGTGTGTTTCTGTCTGTACAGCAACGAGACAGATCAGCATTGGGCTAAGGTGGCACCCACTACTTCAGGCTTGCAGTGGCCATAGTTCAGCACACATGAAAACGCCTTTCCCCGCCTTTGGTGCCAAAGCAGCCTTGCCTACCCCCTCTCACTGGCTTGGTCTCCCTCTGGCCACCTTTCATTTGCAGTCCCTACCTCAGTTATTCACACACATGGTGGCAGTGTGCGGCTCAGCGGATGGAGCCTCTGTGCTCAGAAGGTTGTCAGTTCAAGCCCCGGCCTCAACAGAATAGTTACCTCCTCGCTGGGCCCTTAGCGCCCACTGGATAAATGCGGGGTGGGATGTTTGAGAGAAAGTATTCTGATGGAATAAGGCATGATTTCTTTTCATTCCATTTACATACATGCTTATACCCAGTTAGATTAAAACAAACACAATTCGACATGCATGACTGTTTGTCCATAATTTCCCAAGCTGTTTGCTGATTGTCATATTTTTGAGGTTGAGTCAGAGATGCAATTAGTGTTTTAGATGGTGAAACTTGTCATCTGAGGTGGGGTGGAGGGTCAATCCGAGGGCCAGATTATTTTTTTAAATTCAATCAGCGTGAAAGAACGTCAGAGCTAATAAAAAAGACATGGCTTGAAAATATATAGTTTATTTTTGAAAATGAATAAACCCTCCAATGCTCTGTGACTTGGTGTACTACTTGATCCACGGTTGGTTCACGGACTGAGGGCTGGTGACCCGTGGTCTAGACCACCCCATTGTGTGGCTTGTTCTTATCCTGAAGACAAGCTGCAGTCTAGATCCCCCCTCTTGCTGGTATCCTGTGCAGGGAAAGTGACTGCTCTCATATACCTTATAGTTCAAGATAACCTTAAGCTTCAGTTTTACCCACAATCCCATGGGGCTGTAGTTCCTGAGTGCAGGTGTTAGTTTACAAATTGCAGTGCTATTTCCCCCCTCACCCTTTTGTTCTGAGACAAAAGGGTTTCGTCTACTTCTTTGAATTGTTAGCTTTCCAAGGACGGTGGTAACCACCCCCCCCCGTAATCTCCAGCAATGGGACACAAATGACATTTTTCATGTAATTTTTCATGCGTGTTTTTATTTGTATGTTTATTTATTTCACCTTGATCTGACTTACGTGTCATTCGCCAGATGTAACCTTTCGAATTTTGGTTGAGTGGCTTAATATTGAACAGGCTGAAATAAATTGTCAGGATTCACTTCATTGGCTGAAGTAATGGGAAGCGGAAACTGACATTCTGCAGCATAGTGGGTGTCGGGTACAGCGAGGCAGTGGTTTGAGGAAACCTGTGGTGTTTACTGTTAGTTCTAGGTAGCAATAATATGCTATTATTCCCTATTATACGCATGTTTCACATTAAGCATTGTGGAAAAAGATAGACACGTACAACGCCACTTCCAAAAGCACTAGCCAGCAAAGGCTAATAACTTATCGAATGGTGAAAATTTACACGATGTAATGTGCTGTTTCTAAAGCACGGGGCAGATGCTTCAATCACGTATGAAATGCAGAGGAAATGGCAGGTGACATATCAGCTTTCCGCCAACTCACTTCCATCTTTACGGGGGTCTCTGTAGACCTGGTCGAGTAATGGAACAAGCTCGGGAAAGAGAGGAGGTCTTTAAGCAGAGACGCCCCGCCCCCTTTTTAAATGGACATGCTGGCTTGGGAGCAGGAATGTAAATAAATAAATAATGAAAGAGATAAATATTTGGATGCATGGCCTGGCCGCCCCCTTTATCTCTCTGGCTCTATCTTCTGACGGCTATCACCTGCTGTAAATTGAATTAAGATTAAGTTGGTGGGTGGTGGTGTGGGGGGTGGGGCTTTGTGGCCTGAGAAACAGCATGAGGCGGCTGGTGAAGCAGGTAGGGATGGCCCACGGAGCCTGCGTATCCCACCGTCGCAGGAAAACGGGGCTACGGGAGCCGCGTGTGCGCGGGGCCGACAACGCAGAGAGCAGCCGAAACAACCATCAAGAGCTGGTTTGGGGTGGAGTGAAAAGTATAAATTAATCCAGGGTATGTTGATTGGGGGAACAAAATGGACAAGTAAGGAAAGGTGTTGGGATCTGATTGGGGTTACTGGGAAGGAGGAGGATGGAACACATCGCCTTATACCTGGTGTGGGTCACCTGACAGTCGCTCACAACCCTTCTCACACAACCATTTAATACCTGTCTGTCTTCTGACAGCCTTCACATGCTCTGCTATCCCATGTCAACTGTTGTTTGTTTACACCACATGAATGCCAAAATCATTGGCCTGTAAGCCATCTGTCTTCTAATAACCTGTCATGGTCTGCCCAGGCAGCACAAGGCTGTGGTACAACCTGGATCAGATTCGAGTATGTCACAGGGCACATACACGCAATTATACACCACAGGCAAGTTAGCGACGCTGATTAGACTAAGTGCATGTCTTTAGACTTCAGGAGGACACTGGAGTGCCCACCACTGGGAGATCAAACTGCAAGCACACAGGGATGAGGTGAGATTCGGACCCCTGGCCTTGGCGGTCCAAAGCCATTTTGGTACCCTGGATTACAATTCCAGCAGCAAATACGTTATAATTCCTTCAGGGCGGTGTATCTGGTGAAGGAGGAAAACAGCAAAGTACTAGACGAGACGTTCCACCCGGAAGATCCAGGCAACAGCTGTGCAAGTGCTGACTGGGATGCTGTGAGGTCTGTTCAAAGCAAATTGACAAGGTGAATTGGTGGATTGATCAAAGTTCGGATTAAATAAGACTGCCTTGTTATTCTTCTATATATTTAATTTGAAAATTATGCATTTCGCAGATGATCCATTTCACTACATTAAGATATTCGATAGTGAGGAGACCCCAGACAGTAAATTGTATGCATTTAACGCGATTGTTTCTAACTTCACAATGGCTGATAAATGGCTCTGCCAAAATCCCAGCCCGCCACTGATTGAGACGGAGATAGGCTTGTCCTCGCCGGCAAACCATCGCGTTGATCTTTCATTTGAACAGCGTGCGGCGCACGTCGGTCTAACAGAGCCATGCAGGGGCCGCGAGAACACGGCGAGCAGCGTAGCGGGATGTACGGCGTGCCCTGCCAGCCCCGCGTCTCAGCCTTTAACACAGAGCGCGTGCTGAAAGCTCATGCCCGACTCCGTCGGCTCTGTCACAGAATGCCATGATTGAATTGTTCCATTGCTCTGTCACCAGAGGGGCTATTACTCCAAATTAGCATACAAATTCAAACCAGGAGAGATGGATTTGTCATATCCGGGCTGCCATCTCCCTCGGAGATTGGGAGCGCCCGTGCTGGGTGATGGAGATAGCACACCTGGCTGTACTGGGGGGCCAGGCAGGTGTGTGTGTGTCTTTTTGGAACTGGTATATCATGCTGAAAACTGGATTCCAGTGGCTCCTACTGACCTCTCCACTCATGGAGGAGGCCATTACGCACCTAACTGACTGTCAGGGCGCTGGTCATCGGCCATATGACATCATTCTTTCCAATCTTGGTTTGTTAACCGGACCAGTTCTGAAATATATCGGAATATAGTGTCTCCCTCCCCCCAGGGGTTCCATCAGAGAGCTCAGCACCTCGCCAGGCCCTAAAACTACTGTATCAGCCAGCCAGTTAAGCCCCGCCCCTCAGGCACTATCACACCGCTGCACCTTCCATGCGTTCGCACACCCAGACCTCAAATCACCATGCATTCCACACACATAAAGAGAAATTTACAGAAACCGGGGCGCAGTAACTTATGATATAATGTATATTTCACATATAAATATTCTGAGTGAAAGAGGCAGCTTTAAAATGCATATTAATAAACATCCAATGGAGGACGAAACGACTTGGGACCTGAGGGAACTGTAATCATAGTCTCCATAAACATAAAAAAGGCCTCACAGTTACCCTGCAGACTCCTTGTCTTCAGAGCACAATGGTGGGGGTGGATTTGGTGTAAAATAACATCATTAACAGCAGCGGCTCATGGTTCGCCTTTAGTCATGTGCCAAGAAAGCCAGTCGGTCTTTTCATTAACGCACATGTGTGCCTTTCAGCAGCAGGAAATTGCCAGCTCCACCCAGGAAATGTTTACATTCAGGATGAATTCCCACCCTTTTCCAGCCAGATAAAACTAACAGCTTCTCCACTGCATCCTTGGCAGGAAACAGTTAATAATTCGATTTCATAGTTTGCCTCCAGATCCGCATCTATGAAGCCGTCAACTTAAAACTTCGACGCACCATAAGGCACTGAAACAGTCAGGGAATATTAAAATGAACACGTTAATCTCCCCAGGGTCTGTGTGTTGCGTGAGCAGTACCTGTGATATTCAGCTCACACGGCATAAGAGCTCGACCACGTCTATCTGCTTTGTGAGGAAAAGAGGGCAGCTAATATTGCTTCAAATACTCCTCCCGATGTGATGAGCTGCCTTGGAACTTCATTTGTGCACAGGGTTGGTGGGGGGGGTGCTTAAGGCCTCTTTTGAAGTTCTGTTGTTTTTCTCCTCTCATGCCGCTACACACATCACACCATGTCTTAAGGCTGACGCGCGCGGGGAGAAAGCGATGTTGGGCTGTTGTTCACGCCTGGCGGATTATAGGCAGAGCCGAACGTCAGAGCCTGGGCGGAGCGCCCGCGTTAGACGTCATGTCCACTCCGGGGACGGCATTCCTGCTTTTTCTGACTCCCCATCCGAAAGCGAGCGGGGGGGGGGGAGAGCAAGGGAAGCTGATTTTGGAGAAGGGCCACCTGTCCCCGTTGTGTCACCAGGGGTAGAGTCCCTCCGAAGATGGTGAAACGGGGAAACAAACAGCCGAGATGCACTAAGCCTCCATGAACAGGCTGCTTTGCATCAAAAACCCCAAGCTTTTTCTCTCCCCCCCCGTTCTCTTTTTGCATAATCCACCAAGGGAAGTAAACACTGGAGTTCATACAGCCGTCAAGGGGGCTTACTTTGAATAATGCTCTGATTTTGTGGGGTTCCCATGCATGGGAAGGAAAACGTGCTTGGGTTGCCGGGTGGAGCAGCTAGCCTCACAGCAGATTCCAACTATCTCTCATATCCTGACCCTATTACGGGCCACATATTTTACAGCCTTCAGATCCACCCCAGAACCACTTTCTCACCGCAGGAAGACATTTTAAACTGCGCACCTTACCTCCCCTAACACTTGATTATTTTTATATGACATTCCCACCCAAATTAGAAGATCTGGCCTGTCCTACTTTCAATTTCGAACTCGTAAAACACGCATGTGATAAGCCCCCATAAATACGGAAACATAAAATAAGTCAGATTGCATTTATTTTTTCGGCTGGCACGCACTTCGTTGTGCGCCTCACCCCCTGAAGTGCTAAATGGATAATGAAGCTATTTTGGACAAATACCGACTCGTGTCGCTCTCTCCTGTTGTGTTTTTACGACATTGATTTCCAGTTTTGAGGGGGGAAGAATCCAGCGTGTTTTAATAGCAAAAATCTGTGAGTAAGAAAGCAGGCAGTGTGGGGATTGAAGCTCATCCCACAGGCTGTCTTTCTGTGCTGTCAAACAAATGGCAAGGCTTCCCTCTTGACCATTCATGAATTTATTCAAACCGCAGCGGAGACAGACAGGAACAGACTGCTTCCCATCTAGGACGGTTCTGCTCAGAAGGAAGCCCGATGAGGCGTTCCAGTTAACCATGCCAGCATGTCATTATGTAGGATTTGAATGTGGAATATTAAAGCTTCTGAAAGTAACACCCCTCCCCCCATCCCACTCCCCAGCTCACCCACCCAAAAAAAAAAGAAAGACTGAAACTTGACAAAACACCGTTGGGGAGCTATGCAAATGTCACGCTGTTTGGTTTTTTGGCTGAGAAGGCAGCACTGGCCTTTGACAGAGGAGTTTGCTTGAACATCTAGAAATTCATGTAGCTCAGTTAATGTATCAATGGTTCCAGTCTTAACTGAACAAGATCATGAGGAACAGCAAATTAAATGGCATGATCTCATCAGGGACCTGGCTGTAAACCACCTGGCTCTATGTCACTTTGCATGTACTATACACTCACCTAAAGGATTATTAGGAGCGCCATACTAATACGATGTTTGACCCCCTTTTGCCTTCAGAACTGCCTTAATTTTACGTGGCATTGATTCAACAAGGTACTGAAAGCATTCTTTAGAAATGTTGGCCCATATTGATAGGATAGCATCTTGCAGTTGATGGAGATTTGTG
>JAODKN010000016.1:8626716-8637113 GCA_026774425.1 Petrocephalus zakoni | reverse complement strand
CCCCCCCCCCCCCCCCCCCCCCCCCCCCCCCCCCCCCCCGCCCCCCCCCCGGGCGGGGCGCCGCAGGGCATCTGCTCCCTGGGCCGCAGTCCAGGCTCACGGCGAGGCGTGGCCATGCTGCAGACTGCATCACACCATGTGGCATGCAGGACCACACCCCTTCAGAAATACTACAGCCCCCCACAGCCCACCAGCCAGCTCAAACTTCACAGAGACCAGAACCTAAAACAGCCCTGCTTGGAGTTAATGTTTAACTGAAATCTTCATCTTGATTGACTAAAATAGGAGAAACAATGTTGTATGTAAGGCTGTGGGCTACTGAGCCCAAAACTGCCTCTCTTATCTACCTGGCTTAACTAGAGAATTCCATTTTTGGCTTTTGAATTATTCACGGTCGTTAGGTTTTAAGGGGATATAAGTGACCATTTTATCCTTGCAGATGAGATCCTATGCGAACCGTATATGAAATATTTATGTAAAAAAAAAAAAAAGAAAAAAATCGATGGGCTCTGAAAAGGCTGATGGCCTGTGGTGTCTCTTCCTGTGTGTATGAATGTTCAGCACATTCATATGTCGTCTGAAACGGGGGGGAGGGGCTTACCTTCCGTTCCTTCAGCAACTTTTTGTACCCGTTGGCCCCTAGGGTGAGCAGGGTGATGAGCACATCCAGCGAGGGGGAGGCAGAGGCTCGACCTGGGGGCACAGCGCACTGTCACCCCCTGCTGGGCAGATCCACAATCTACGCCAAAGACCCGAGCCCACCGCTGCCCCCGCTTCGGCATGCATTACTCCTCAGTCCGGCTTGGGGGAGATGGACCACCCCCCCTTAAAGATGCTGGTTCTACCCCGGTCAGGAGCTCCTCCATAAACCAGACCCCAGGGAGCAATTTCATCCCATGTAATAATGACGAGGTAATTGAAACAGGTCAAAGCCCCCCCGCCCGGAAAAAAAGAGCACACAAAAAGCTAATGCAGCTCATTCTGACGGAACTGGGGTGCGGGGTCAGCATCGGCTCTCACAGCTAGAGGTGCAAACACAGCCACACAGTGAGAACAGTGACTTCACTGTGTGCCAGCATTATGACAGCGTCACTGTCTGACCAAGGAGCTCCACATGAAAAGGTGTCGGTGGATCTACGACACTATATATATATACTATATATACACACACACGCGCGCACAACACAAAATAGCTCATACAAAAAAGGCATCATAAATGACTCACTAGGATAGTCAACATACAGTATTTGTGAGCCCTGGACCATTAATGCAGTTACAATACAGGGATCACCGGCCTTCACTGCCGCTCTGCTGAGACAAGACGGCAAGACTGGACTCTTCTCTATGGAGAAAGATCTAACCTATCTAGAAGCTGAATATCTATACCTCAGGGGTCGCTACAGCAGCAGAGAGGAAACAATGCATTCACACACACACACACACACAAAAAAAATACAGCAGCAAAGAATCAGCATGCACAACTTGCCAGGACTGCAAAACGGAATCACAAAATGTAAGCGCTGCGTAGCCCTGAGTAAAATGCCTGCAAAGCACTATTACTGATGCGTATACAAATACTACACAAATATGACTTCCGTACTCAAAGAAATGTCCTGAACAATTACAGCTAACGCTGCTGCAACCAGTACTACCTAACCGTTGCATTTATTTAGTCAATTACCACAATATATTATCTCATACAAGAATAAGATCAACAACTCAATTTACGTTATAGTAGGGCAGCAATGAATGTGTCTTTGGTGATAAGTGGCTGATAAGACCATAATAAGGCTAATAGGAGAATTCAAGTTACATAGTACAAGTGCTGCTGGCACAAGCATGTTCCACCCAAACACAGGCAGCGGTGCCTCTAGCCGCTTACCAGGGTACGTGCGGCTGATCTCCTGAATGAAGGCCTCGTTGAAGCCAGCTATTATGGCGCCACCTACTGGAACCATGAAGTTTTTGTCGAGACTTTGGACAAATGCATCTATCCGTCCCACACGAGATCCCTAGGATCATTTAAAAGTAATAATTAGAACAGAAGAAGAGAAATAACCATTTTAAAACTGTATGTGTAAATCGGTACACAACTTTTACACCGATTTCCAGTAGCTATGACTAGCTACTCAGTTTGTTTTAAGCAGGACTGCCAAAGATAATGCATTAAGATTTCAAAGTTAAGTTAAAAACAGCCCCAGAGGCCTGAGCAGCACCCACCTGCTGAATAAGGTGCATACACTTGGAAGACTGCACACCATACGCATTGTTCACTATATGAGGGATGTCATATTTTGCACACATGACAGACAACTCTTCCAACCTGCGAAATTAAAGGGCAGGATATGATATCTCTGTGGCAATAGACACTTCTGCAAGAAGAGGACAGACTTTTTTAACCTTCCACATTTATTATTCTGTGATATTCTAGATTAATGGAGTGTCGTATTCAGTTGAACAGAACAGCAAATAAGTTTTTCAGCCCTGGGGTTCAAAAATTTCCTTCAGCGCCTCCTGCTGCTCAAAGCAGTACCTGTCAGGCACGCGGGGGGCGAAGCAGGACGTGGTGGAGTGGACGCACAGGACGCTCTCGGCACCCAGTTCCTGAATCTTCCTCTCTATTGCCTCCAGGTCTGTTCGCAGCTCGTCACCTTCCAGCACGTTCTCCACCACCACGGGTTCGAAACCTGCCCGGCACCCAGCCCCCACCCAACCCGGAGAACATCAGAGAACAGCCAGGGGAACGCACGGTACCTATACAAAGCAAACCACAGAAACAGACGGACGGACTCGCATGTGTGCACAAGCGCACAGGTATCAGTTCTCTACACAGAACAGGTGCATTTATTACTCTAGATGACAACAGAACAGGAAATGCATGGGGCCCATTTCTTTTGTTTCTGGCTTTTCTGTTCGGGACTCGGGAGAGGCGGTACAAGGCTGCCATCCAGGTCGGCCCAGAGCAGCGGCACAAATAATAAAGAAAACTGCGTGTCACTGCAGCTAGAATGGTGTACATCACACTCAGGAACACTACACCTCCTGTAGCTCGACAAATAGGGCATGGCACTAATAGCACAAAGGTCATGGGATCAAATCCCATGAGCACATATGAAATGTACGCATTCCCTCTGTCATACGTCACTTTGGACAAAAGTGTCAGGTAAATGTAATCAAAACAAAAGAGGAAAATGACAGTCAAAGCGGTTATTTAATTACTGTATCTTAGCCCTCAGCAGCTCAGCACATCCCTACTTCTTTCATGGTTACTCAATAGGAAATCTGGTCATTTAATTATCTTTGTTAATTTTAGCTTATGACTGAGCTCCATCGCGGAGCGGGGTCACGCTGGAGGTGAACTGGGCTGCTCACTCACCCGCCGTGACCATGGATTTAAAGCAGGACTTCTGGTCAATGCGCGGCCATATGATGTAGCGTGCCTTGGGCCGGTGGTACCTCAGGGTCAGGAAGCACAGTGTCAGGCTCATGCCCGTCGCCATGGGCACCACAAAGCAGCTGGACACGCTTCGCACACCTGTGGCCACAGACGAGCGCGCAGTCAGCCCTACGGCCCAATCTACACAGACCCCAATAACCGCCGACACTGTTTGTATCTAAGAGCACACTCTGGGCATCCCTGTGCGCAAAAGCGATGCAGGACTTCACTGAACAAAGATTAAGGTAGTTCACTTTACCACCTAGAAGGATAAGGGTAGGTGCCTGACAACCCAAACGCACCGGCCATTCTCAGAACATCCAGCACCACCGAGTTGGTGAGCTTGTTCAGCAGGCTGGAACCCGCAGCCTTAGGCTGGATGGCAGCAATGTCCCCAGAGCGACCAATTCCGTGGATGAGCCTACAGAAATGAGCACTCAGCACTTTATTCTACTAATGAAATTGACAATATTACTGTAGTAAGAAGAACAGGTTAATCACCAGCCCAGTGAGAGATGAAGTTTGCAGGTTACAAAGCTGCTTGGCATTAACACTGTTCTCCACCCTCAGCGACGAGAAGCCTGGGCTCACCTGTAGTGCCTCCGGGCCACCAGGCTGCAGGCCACCCTGCCCTCCCGCTCGCCGACCCCGCAGTTCCCCAGGAAGTTGTTGCTGTCCATCACCGCCAGCTCGTTCAGGAAGAGCTCCACCGTGCTCTCGCTCCAGCCCTCTTCTGGGCACTTTCCCTTCGGAGACAATGCAATGCAGCACGTAACACTCCTTCTAGCTGGAGAGGGCGTGTACATGTACTCACGTTTTTTCCCTGCTAGAGAAGCGCTCCCGTCGGAGCTAAAGCGCTGCACCTCTGCATACCGTACCTGCTCCAGCAGCAGCCTAATCAGCTGCTCATGGCTGCGGCGAGCCTGCAGCCCCTGCCGTATGTATGAGGCCGACACCATCTTCTCACTTATCGAAAAGTTTTCGCTGTTCATTTTTGCCTAAATGAAGAAAAGCGATTTGCAAATTTTTGCAAATATGAAATATAAAATATAGAAAATAACTCGGGCAGCTAGACAGATAGACGTAGATGTGACTTCGCATGAAATACAAAAGATATTTGATCTAATTGAATGAATCGTTAACTACCAAAGTTTCATTTGGCTATACGCACACTTCGCTGAAGCGATCTATGTTATCACACTACTACAATATGGTTTATAGAAGCGAGAAAATAACACGCTAGTTTTAAGAAAATCTTTTACTCTAAAATTAAAGGCGTGGTAGTATAACAGAAGAAACTGCCACCGAATCTGCCATAACTTCACCTTTGCACCGTGACAGTTGCAGAAACATTTACAGGCGCAGAATAATAACGTCATAGGGCGCCGTAATGTGCGCTGAGCCGGCGGTCGCCATAGCAACAGGACGCTTTCTGTCCGATGACGTTTTCAGTGATAGCCCTGCTATGAAAACTGCAGTCTGTCCTTGTAGGTTTTCCCATTTAAATCTTCTGCAAAGGCAGTGCAAAATTTAACAACACCATTATAATAATATAATACTGAATAAAATAATATATAAAGAGTAAATACAATTCCGTAAAAGCGAAGTTGTAGAGTTTATTACCTTATTTTCATGCAATAAATATACAGTTGTTAATTAGATGGTAATCTAGCTGATGCATCAAGAAAATGAAAACTGGTTATAATGATCATCCGCTTATAGTGATCAGTTTCACCCAGACAGACGTGATAGCTTTAAGCGGTTTGTAATAATAAAGCAGTTGACCTCCGTTAAAAGTGGCTCATATTTGTCATTTAAGAGAGAATCTGAGGCTCTTGGAAAACGATGTCCACCTGTGGTGATGAGCTATGGTTATCAGCTAAAAGGAAACGGTCAGGGGTACAAGTAGCCAAAACTACGTTCCGCTGCCGGGTTGGTGGGCTCACGTTCCACAGCAGGGTGAGGAATTTGGAGATCCGGTGCGACCTTGAAATAGAGCTCCAGCTCCTTCAGATTGAGAAGAGTCAGCTGAGGTAGTATCAGGGACCTGTTCCAAGCGCTTCCTGCTGGGCGAAGGCGACGGACACGCGGGGAGGATCATATCTCCAAGCTAGGATGGGAACATCTGGGAATCCTCCAGAATGGAGTCTCTGACCTTGTCCTGCTCTGACCTGCTTAGCCACCGTGTCCCTGACAAAGTGAAGAAGAAGATGATGACACGGTGGTTTATGTTATAATCGTATGGCAAGAATCGTTCGGTGGCGTTTGTCCTTTTCAGTTAAAGTCCTACTTGCATTTCACTAATTAGGTTATTTCCAGAGTGTATGTAAAGTATGTTTAAAATATGTAGAATAAGTTCTTAACGATAGCTTTGTTTCTTCCATGTTAATGATTTCGCAAAGAAAAATACCTTTTTATTAAGTTGGTTTATTTTTCATTCTAGTACTAACTGTTAATAGATAATAGATAATTACATCTTACTCTTTTTTACTGTTCAATAGAAAGCATGACAAGTGGTTGGAAGGTGGATACAGGGGATTTTAAGAACATTCCTCTAAGATTGTGGTGGAAAAAATGCTGTCATTAATTTTACGCCCGTCTGAGGACTTGAGAAAGCAACAGAATACTCTTGTTGGCCAAAACAGCATTCGGTAATCATGCTCGAAGCTCTCACCCAGCTCCGCCTAACCTTCGAGAGCCTGGCTGTGTGGCGCCCCATTCAGGCATCGAGCGGAACCTCGGGAGACGGCGCGGGGCTGCCAGGCATGCCGCACATCGCCCAAAGCACCGATGACAGCTCGCCATATTCCGCGTGCCTTTTCTTAAAGACACACCTACAATGGCCACATCATGGAAAATAGGAAAAAGGGCATTTTTTAAATCATCTCACGCTTCAGTGCTTGTGTTTTCACATCGGAAGCAATTTCTTTACTTTAAAGACTCAAAGACAGACAGGCAGTCCTAAAAGAGGGTATAGGTGCAAACTCATGGGCAACCTCCTGCAACCCCTGCAAGCTTCCACGGGATGACAAATTCCCAAACCCATAGATACCCTGAGGATTTTCCATCCATCCATCTTCCAACCGCTTATCCAACTGATCCATGTAGACATCACCATTTAATTTAGATGTTATTTACACAGCGCAGCCTGTCTGTCACTTCGGGTGCATATATACACCTAATGACCCCATGACTCACGTTCTGTACGTCCTCCATCAAGCCCATAAGGTCCCGTGACCGGGGCCCTAACTTAGAGATATTTACAGGCACTCCAGCAGAAAAGACACTCCTTCAAAACTGAGAGTTCAGCATCAAGTTTCTGTGAAAACAAATTCTGTTTTCAGCTCTGACTTCTTCCCAACTGGCCCCCAATATAGTTCACCGGACCGCAGTGGCATTTCTCTCTCACTGCCCATCATGCGGCCTGCAGACATCAGGAGACCTCAAAAATACAACAGGTTGGGCTCAATATTTTTAGGTATAAGTTCAAAAAGGCTCATGTTGCAATGCTGTTAGCTCACAATTCTTTGGCTCAGTAGACTCCAGTATCCAAAGCCGCTTAAACAACAACATGTAGTGCCTTTTAGGACCAGCTGATTACTCATAGATCTGGGTCTTTAACCAAGACTTTTAACCAAGCCTGAAGTAATATACATAGCCTTGCTTCAGTATCCAATTACATAAATTAGGAAAATTACAAGATCTTCTCCTTTATGAGCTGAAGGTTGCCCCTGAGATCTGATTATCATTTTATGTGCAGTACATTTTAGTGTGCAGTTATTCCTTTCCACATACCACAAATATTACAACAGCAGCAAGGAATAAATGAATTCATGCATCACTGAGCAGCAAAGTTTCACCTTCTTATTCCCACCAAATGGCCCCTGCTGTTGTGCTTTTGAATGAGGTACCAACCCCAGATTTATGCAGCAAAATGTTTTTTTTCTATGACATGTTTTTGCTCCCTCCCAGCTCCCTGCCAGTCAGTCCATGTTTTTTTTTTTTTGGACTCCCTGGGGAGCCCTGAGGCATGGATTGGGAAACACTGATCAACATAAATGTGGAGTGTTTTGGCACTTCATGCCATCTTTACCATTACTGCATAAATCTGGACTGTCCGGTCGAGAGCTGGACAACAGGAAAAATGCGGACCGTTTTGGGGGTCCCCGAGCACCCGGGTTGAGAAACAGTGATGTAGATGAAAATGAAGTGTCCTGGAGCAAAGACCCGGTGCAAACCTGAAGAGCCTCATAATGACCTACATGCAGGCGTGACCTTTCCAGCTTTCTGGGGAATTCCCCTGGGCTGGGCCCAGCTAGACTCCCCAGATAGATTGATGAGCCGCATATCACAGCAGATGGCAGAACGCTCAGGCTCAGGCTGCATTTGGATTGGGTGTCAGACACACAGCATTGGGGCGTTGACCCCACACCCATCTGCACATCTTGCCCTTCACCATCAGGTTAACACCTTCATGAATATTTATCAGGAACATCAGTGTGTATGTGTGTTTGTCATATCTCTGTGAAGCTGGGTTGTTTCCCCCAACATCATGTAGCCATTAATAGCAAAATGAGGAACACAGCATACAGGAATCACCTGTTAATGTAGTACGAGTGTGATTACCCAACAACGACAAATGGCAAAGCTTGCAAATTCTCTTGACGTCAACTAGGTAAAGCAAATGCTAAACAAGAATTGGAAAGTTTGGAAATTGTGTCAGCAGGTGACAGCTCTTACCAAACATCAGAAGACATCAGAGGAGTCATTTTTACTCAAGTATAAATGCCAAAAATATAACCCCAGTATTGGAGTTCATACGTACAGCAAAGTGTCCTTTGGTTACTTATGAAGCTAGAAGCACATGATGGAAAGGCGCCATCCGGTGGTGGGAGGGAAAAATGCTTCTCTGGCTAATTGTTGCACGGTCACTGTATGGTTTTGTAACTTGGCTTTTGTGATATCACCTTTTTGTAGTATGTTTTAGTATTTGGCATGTCAGGCAGGTTCTTGCTGGCTCTGAGGATAAACTGCTGCTCAATTTTGATTAATTGTAGCCATGATTTAACACCTGCCATTTTAATGAGGCCACTGGAAGTAACCGATCTCCCTGGACTTGTGGAGGCAGGTCCAACTTTTTAAATAGCTGTCTAATTTTATCCTGTCTGTTGAGTGGGTAGGAGGTGGGTGTATCTGAACCTGCACTTAAGTTCCTTTGTGAGGAGAGAAGCTGCATATCTGTCACTAAGGTGAGGCTGGACCTCCTCAGAGGAACTGAGGAACTGGATGGAGGCTGCATACCTACACAGCCTCTCTCACCTTCTCAGTGACCCAGAAGCACTGGGATGCGATTAGACTTACATCATTATTATGGTCTGTCATTGCAGTATAATTTCCAAAATGGCTTACAGTTTTACTTATCCATATATGCTGAATCTGGTGAATGTTTGAGCAACTCAGTACAACTGCACGGCCTCTCCTGTCACTCAGGCCAACAGTCTCCAGGTTACAAGCGACTCCTTACCCAGCCCGGAAGACAGCGGGGGGGCCAGTGGCAGTGTCGACGTCGGAATTCGGAGATTCTCGTTCTGACTCATCCGCCACAATTTAATCTGCCTTGTCGTTTACGGCGAGGCATCTGAGATGGGTCTGACGCAGAAACTATGTATTTATGATGCTCTACTTCCCACAGGGAGTTGTTTGGAGATTCAAATACTGCTGGAGCCCGGAGTTAGTATGTCTATCTGTTGTTGCGCCAGTTATCGCCTATTCAGTTAAAAGGATTGGTGTCGCCGTATTGCCAATAATGTGTGCGTGCTTGTGCTCTGTCATCGACTTGGTGTCAAGTCTCGGCAGCTCCTTGTGCCCTATGCTGCCTGAAATCCAGGCCCCATTCTCACGCGGTACTGTACCTGTACCCGGCACTGGTCCCGCGCCTACAGTGTGGCACGTTCACAGCCACGCGATATTCTGTCGGCCAATAACAGTGAGCGGTTCTCTGGAATCTGCTATGCTGAGTAGCTGCGATGCTAATAGCCCAAATAATAATGCAAGTAATAATGTTAACCTTCTAACAATCTGCAGACAAACTGGTAAATGTCACAGTCCACTACTGCTTGTATTTATTAAGCATCTTAATTGATGTAATGTCCAACATGGTGTAATATACATTGCCAGCCATCCCCCAAATCACAGTCCTACAAGATTTGAAGAAAGATCAATGTGTTTGCCTGAAGGGGGCGGAGTAACTAACACCTGGCCAGTGCCTCCATCTGGTGGTGACGAGAGACCACGAGACCCGAGAAGCTAGAAGAGACATGTGGGTGCAGTGTTTATGCCTTTGAATAGTGATTGTCTCTATGCATGCCATTTACGTCCCCCTAGTGGTAATTCTGCAAACTTCATTATGCTAAAGCGAGCCCAGTCATAGGTCCCAGCCATCAAATCTGCTTGGAATAATCACCAGTCACAAAAGAACAGAGGTGAATAGTTCAGGTCCAGAAAGTAAAAAGATTTTGTTTCAGTCAACCGGTTGAGCGCTCTGTGACTGGTGTACTTTATGCTCACCTGTTTGGTTGAAACAAAATCCAGGTCTGTTTTTTTCCTGCTGGACCTGGACTATGAACCTCTGAAAATAAATACAGCTTCTGAATCCCTGATGTTGTGCATTGAAATAATGCATTTGATTTGCTTTTTACAAAATTACTGTGGCTACACCCAAAGAACCTACATTTTCTACTGTGTCCCAGAGGTATGGTGGCCTTGGAATGGAACTTTGGGCAATGGCTTTATTAAGCCTAATGAATGGACCGGAAAGTATTCCTTTCGTAAGGTTTATACATATGAGCCCAAATGTAAAGAATCTGTGTTCAGTCATATCATGTTACTGCAAGTTAAATCCCAGAAAAAGAGTAAACGTTCAGTTAAGTAGGCTTAAAAAAAGTGAATGCCATTCAGATGA
>JAODKN010000016.1:8607401-8626616 GCA_026774425.1 Petrocephalus zakoni | reverse complement strand
AGCAGAATTAGACAGCTTTTTTGCTTGAATGGGTTCCCAGTACATATTCTGACTACACGCAAAGAATCTGTTTCTACATCAGGATTATTAATATAGCTCTGGCCAGTTTTAATTTGGCACTGCCAAAATGGTACCAAATTCTGGTTAGTATTTTACTGGGTCAATTTACATTTACAGAATTTATAGCAAAATATCTTATTATCATGGCTAAAAAAAAAACCAAGGGACCTGGGGGCAGGTTTTGGGAGAACAAAAGGGTCTTTATTGGAAGAAAACAGGGGCAGGGGGGCAGCCACACCCACCAAACTGCCATCAGAAGAAAGTTCAAGTGTATCACAAGCCGAACTTCACCCCATCTCCACATCTTCTCTCCTGACGCCATGCAGCTCCTAAATAAATACCTTTCACCCAGGGACAATCCCCCCTTTCCTAGGTGTGACACAGTATATGTGTGATATCATTTAACTTTCGTTAACTATTGCTACAAGGTATAACAATTATTTTTGCTCTCACACTAGTTTAATTTATTAAGTTATTGTCATAACACATCATGCCCTGTGTATTCTTTTTGTACTTTTATTTCCAGTGCTGGGGAAGTTACTCACCAAAGAAATCCAATAGTCCAGTTGATTACCAGTTAAGTACTCTGTGATTGTGACTCTTTAAACTCAACTGGTTGGTTGAAACAAAACCTTGGTCTGGACTTGTACTTTCTGGACCTGGACTTGTATGTAATGGATTACCTTTTTGAGTAACTTCCTTAGCACTGTTTTTTTTTCTATTGTTATCTTTACACATAATGTTATGTGAGGAGTTTCTCCAGTATGTTCTCTGTTTTTGGCATTATCTCAGCCAGAACCATGAGGTAGCCACCTGGGATGCCTTCTTAACAATCCTGAAGGAGTTCCCACATATGCTGAGCACTTGCTGGAGACTTCTCCTTTATTTTCTGTCCCAGCTCACCACAATCCATCTCTACCGGGTGATTTCAATGGCCAGGACATTTATTGTAGCAGTGTTTCCCACATCTCTCTTACACGGCCTAGAGGTGTGTTTTGGCTTATTGTCCTAGTGAAAAACAAAAGCAAAAAGTATCTTAGCTGGTACTGTATTGCATATGGCATTTAAGCCAACAAAGTACAGCAGACCAATATTTATTTCTGTTTGTTTTCCAAATTGTTCCACAACTCAATGCAGAGTTTCATTTTAGCACTTTGCATGACCAGCCTTCAGAGTCTAAATTTAGTCACCGGCCCGCAGCCTGTACTCTCCTCATTAGAGGGAGGCCACTTGCAATCACTATGACAGATGAAGGTATTCTCTTCTGAATTTTATGGACTAAAGGTCGCACCCAAAGTTGTGTCTACATCTGATACCTGTTTGCCAGTTCCAGGTAATTCATGCTATTTTTCTTGTACCTGGCAGAACAATAATTCTTTTCTGGGAAAAATGCATTAATGAAATACCATCAAGAGATAGTCATTGAGAACAGAAATTAGCCATTGTAAATTGGACTCTGTTGCTATGGTAAAGAACCTGTGAGCAAATGTCACTGGTGTACATCGTAATATCCTTGAGGACCACATTACATTGTGATGACAATGCATCAAGGTCGTGCTACCTTCACCATCTGGTAAACTGGAATGTCTCTTTATTCATTCATTCGTTTGCATGTTTTGTTTACTTGTTTGTTTGTTTGCTGTTTATTTTTCATGTGGTCCTACAGACAAGTGTGACCGATGTGACCGGAACAGGACCTGATGTGAGCCTTTATCACGGCCCACTGAAAGGTGCTTATTTATATAAAAGTTATTTAGCCCTCCACAGCAGATGTGCGAGACAGACCATGGCTGCTGTGTCATGCTGAAAGCCTGTCAGCTAATGCTATCATATTGTCCAGCACCATCCAGAACTTCCAATTAAAAGAACTGGATCCCGGTGATCACATGTCCTTCTAACTGGGAAACATGACACTGAAAAAGCTCTTAAACGTGCAGTATATACAGTGTGACTGTGTAAAGGACGTTTACAAAACAGCATATAGATACATATACATACATAAAATACCAGTCAAAAGTTTGAGCACACCTATCACTGGAAGAGTTTTTACTATGTTATGCATTTCACAATAATAACAAAGACATCAATAACTATATACTATACAAACTATATATATTTTAGACTCTATAAATCCTGTGTCTTGATGGCAACCTTGCACATGCTTGGCATTCTTGCATCCAGCTTCAGGAGGTTGACACTGGGGATGCCACCTTGAGAGAGTTTACACATATGTTGAGCACAAGTTGACTGGTTTCCCTTCACTCTACGATGCTTGGTTTAGGGCAGGTGACTCTGCAGGTCAGGTCGTCTGCAGCCTCACACCATTGCTCTACCTTCTCATTGTCCCATTGAAAAACAAAGTGGCCCTTGCATTTATGCAGTGCATCTCTTTTCATCAGCTCCAAATTGCCAGTGGTAAGTAATTGTGTATGCGAGTGTTTTCACTGACGGAATAGCATCCTGCCTGTAGTGTCCCAGGCCTTGCTCCAAGGCTCACTATGTGCCATACACTGTATAAAGCTGTACAAAGATGAACGGATGGACAGGAGAATGGTGATTGGATGATGTATGAGAGATTCGCATACAGTCATAGGATGCTAACAGCTCTGAGTCTGCAGGAGGTCAGTTAATCCATACCATGACTGATTTTCTTGAAATACCAACCTTAGTGTTCTCTTTGAAGCCCTTTCTGTTTATATGTCATATTCAATAAATCTGAGGTGCCAGGGGAGTATAAAATGAGTCGGTCATTAAACACCGAAGTGGCCTGTCTGAGAACACATACGATAACAATAAGGTGGAGAGAAATGCTCAATCGCGAAGGGTGCTGTCCGCCGGCCAGGGTGCTGAATCAGGGATAAAATGGTGACCAAACAAAACATTTTACCTTAATTTGTTTGTGTAATATGCATCGCTGTTTTATATGTTTTATTTAAAACACCATTTAAACAGAAAAGAAGATCAAAGAACAGGCGTCAGTCATAACGTTCAAGTAAATCGTAGGACGCCAATTAAAACCGCATATTAAATGTAACAGCCTACAACAGCCTACCTTAACGACAACAGTATGCCAAACAAGTAGATGACTTATACGGTCTAAATAAATCCTGGCAATTACAATGGGGAGACACGTATCAGGAAAAGATCCTTTGTGTAACTATAGATTCTACTCGTGCGCTGTCTATTAAAATAGTCCTCATCATTTCGTCATCGATGTCTTTTTATGTCCTATAGGCCTGTGCGTTCGGAAACATTTACACTGCATCACACGGGCAAACCAGCTGCACTACCGTGCTTCCAGAGCCAAAACATCAGCTAAAGCCTCATTTGAGCACTTAAGCTCACTTTATTTTATTAGCAGCATAGTTAAGGGTAAATCATTATTTATTATTTTTCGTATATTTAATAACAACCCATTAGTCTCCATACACTCTGCTTTGAGCCCCTCGAAGTCAGGCCAGTGGAATGCCGATGCCGCCAGCAATGACGTCCGAAATTACACCCCAGAGCGCCACTGTCCGCAGGAGCATAAGCGCAGAGCACCAGCACGGGGCACATGGGGCACCGGGGAGGATTTGGGGGAGCTTCCTAGTGTGTCTCTGTATTTTTCCCCCCGGTTCCTGCCCAGTAACAGTAGCACTAATAGGGAGCTGATAAAGAAAGGATGGACACACTGCAGACGACGGTCACTTACCGAGAAGACGCCGGCACTACAGCCAAGCCGAGCGGAAAAAGCATGACTGACTCTAAGGCACAGCCAGACGAATCGAACTACGTGGATCTGAATGGCCCGGGCGACTTTAAGGAAGAAGGCACAAAAAGGGATAAAGTGACGGCTAGCGGGGAAGGACACGAGTGCAGCGGTAACTCACATCCGGCTGGAGAGGATCGAAGCCCAGGCGATCGCGATCCGAATCTGCCCGCTGCAAAGTGCGAATCTATGGATGGAAAGGGCGCGGGGGGCGACAGGACAGAGGAGATCTTAAGGGATATGAAGGGCTGTTTCGAAGCTTCCTCTTCATGGGAAATCCCCGACAAAGTTTTCGGGGGCTGCCTCGACTTATCCGCAGAGAACGGAGACGCGGATCCATCGTCCCAAATCGTACCCCTAAAGTTCGATCCAGAAATGGGATCTATTAATAAGGAAGAGCTGCAGTACGGTAGCATGTATATAAGCAGAAAAAGTGAGCCGGTGGAGGGTGTCGGCGTCGTGCTGTCCTACCACCGCATGCCCAGCGCCACGGACGACGAATCGCACTACATTACGACGCATGAGATCCAGCTCTCCGAACTAGACCACGATGCGGATTACGACTTCGAGACGGGATCCCTTTGGGACATCGAAGACAATAACTTGGCATGCTCGTTTATTGATTATGCTTCGTTTGACAGTGCAGGAAAGCTGGATGCAGGACGGGAGAGGAGCCCGGCGCGAGTGAGAGCCGATCAGGTCCGGGCTAATAATACAGCAGCGGTCAGCACTAAGCCTGAAAGCGATCTCTGTGATACGGACAAGTGCGTCAGCTCGGATGAAAGTGTGTCAAAGAACCAAAACGGCAGCGGTAACTGTGCGGGGCAGATTCATCTGTCAATCAAGGCGACTTCCAGACCTATAAATGACCCTAGCGACGTGCAAGAAAAGGAAAACATTCGGTGTTATGCCAAGCACCGGGGGGACATGAGTCGCCATGTCTTTAGGAGAGCCGATGCAAAGGCAGGGAAAGTCCGCGATGGTGCAAAATGTTTCATCGCGGCGCCCGGACGCCTGCATTTTGGTAGCAGAATCAAAGGGAAGGAGGTGACCGAGTACTCGAGCGGCGCGTCCAGCGCGGTCAGTGAGCTGGACGATGCCGACAAAGAGGTGCGCAACTTGACGGCCAGAGCCTTCAGGAGTTTAGCGTGCCCGTATCTCGATGCCATCAATTTCAGTACCTCCAGCGAGTCCTCCGCCTCCGAGCACGGGCTGGGAATTAACAGGTGGTCCGCTTTCGTGGACCTCAAATATGACATGAGACGCGCCAGGGAGAATAATGTAGTCTCCCATAAAAGTGCCACATCGACGTTTGAAATCGATAAGAATGATGGGAAGGCGATCCCAGGGCTGCCTGTAGCCACCATCAAAGCGCCACAGACTCAGATATTTGCTCTGAATGGTGATCTGTCAGACCCCAAAAACCCATCATCTTCCACCAAGAAGATGGAACTAATGGGGACGTTTGGTACAGGACGGAGAGGGGTGATAACACTGACGGAAACGTTAAATTTCCGATGCAATGTGCAAGCAGGGGTCCCCGGAGGCGAAAGACGCGCTAAATGCGCTCAAAATGCAACGGGATCGCGTTCCGGGGATGAAGTTACCTGCGTGGTGCCAAGCAGGCGAGGGGGTGAAGGCAGCAGGCAGCCCTGTAATGCAGGGGCGAGCATGGAAGGCGCGCACAAGAAAGCCATATTCGCGTCCAGCCTTCTCAAAAATGTCATTTCTAAGAAAATGCAGTTTGAGCAGGAGCGCAAGATGGAAAGGGGGGAGATCTGCGAGCCGCCGCCGGCGCCCTCGCCATGCCTTTTGCTCAGAGATCACGAAGTGCACAGGGAGAGAAGTGTGCAGGGCGCGCGGTCCGTGCAAAGGCAGACCTCGGGACTTTCGGAGGAGGGCTCGGATCTCACGCTCGTGTGTCTGGACGAGCTGGCGGACTCGGGGGACAGCAATCCGTGCGATCCCAAGGACGACGGTCAGAGAGAAGACACTTTAACTCTTGCATCAGGAACTAATTTAGACCCGACAAATGAAGCGGGGTTCGATACTAAAAAAGGAGCATTCGAGGCGTCCAAAAGCACGCTGCTTCGCAGCCAAAATAGCGCGTTCAGATCGTGGAAGGACGGCGAGCAGCACTTTGAAAAGGAGCATAAAAGCGAGAAAAGCCCTGCGGGAAGACTGCATCCGTCCACCGGCAAACTGGGGAAGACGGACGTAGAGATCGAAGTGGGCGGCGGCAGGCTGACCAAAATGTCGCATCTGTTTGTGCCGAGTATACACGTTATGTCCCAGGACAGGGGGATCGGGAACATGCAGTATTCAACCCGGATGGAAGAAGACGCCAAAGTGCGCACTGACAGCACCCTGTACGTGGCGGACGCGGCCAGGAGCGTCGTAACATCGAGGTCCCCGGAGATCAAAATAAGTTTACGGAGCGTGAAAGACAGCAAAGGCAACCCGTTTAACATTGCAAAGCTGCTGACTCCCAATATAGGCTGCAGCGCTATGATAAAGACAGCTGATGGCTCCAAATGCCAAGCGCACGCCGTGGCGTTAAAGGGGGACGCGGCGGAGAAGGTGCCGCACTTCACGGTCAGAGACATCCGAGAGAACAAGAACAAGCTGCAGACGCCGATTCACCAGGTCAGAGACGTGCGGAAACTGGTTAAAAGCTCCTATCACTTTGTCTCTTTGGATGCGAACGGCAGTAAAAGTGCAGCCGCCTCGGACCTCGCGGAGCACAACCTTTCCAAACCCGTGCCGTCCCGAAACCCATCATCGGTCTCACCGATCGTTATTAAATGTCAGTCCGTGAATACAAATAGCAATGTGAAGCTATCTGGAAATCTAATAGAGGTGCCCAAACGCAGACTGGCCGATAATATAGCGGAGTCGGAGAGGTTATCCCCTCCGGCGCAGACAGAGGGCGCTAACAGTAGCCCCATACTTGTCCATCAATCTAGGCCTACAAGCAGGGCTGCATTGGTTACTAATAAGCTGCTGAACGGGGAGCCTTCAGAACTGCCTGTCGGGGGGAAATCTGAATTTGTGGGCGGCAAACGGAAACAGGATAAGGCGACTGATACAAGTGAGAGGAAACCGGAGTCGAAAATGGCCAACCAGGCGGCCTTCGAGAAACTACAGGCTGCCGTCAAGACGATGGAGCAGCTGTACGTCTTTGACCGGAACGAATGGAAACGCAAGCGTCAGCCCCAGCCAATCACAGACAGTCACGTGCTCTCCCTCATTGCCAGCGAGGAGCACGGGGGCCGGGGAAGAGCAGAGCCAGAAGAGGAGGAGACAGGCATCGCGGGCAGCACCCGAGCCAATGGTCCCAACAAGCATTTACTGAGAAGCGATTCCTACTCGGACACAGAGAGATCCCCAGCAAGCGCGTCGGCCTTGGCGCTGCTCAGGGAGGACAGAGAGCCGCCGAAACTGCTCCACATTCCCTTTATCCGCGAGGAGAACGACGCACCCAGATCGCAGTCTCTACAGAGTGGAGGGTTTGGTAGTAAGAACGCCTTCACCCTCACGCACAGCCAAAAGGCTGCTGTAAGTGGAGGTGGCATTCGGGGGTCTCAGGTGTGTGCTTCTTCACAGACACCTCTCAGCACAAAAACGTTTGCTCCGAAAGCTGTCAAGGAAACCGCGCCCGTAAAAATACCTCACGCTAGGGGCGTGGCCGATGAGAGGGAGTGGCCTCATGGCGGTGAGGCGGAGAACATGTCCGTCATGTCTAACCTGGAGAACTACCTGACCATACCGGTCAAGTCCCACCCCGGTGACGGCAAGCCAGCAGCCGCGCCGGTGCGAGAGCAGGCCGTGTACACCTTCACGGCCACTAGGGGGCAGGCACGGACCGGCAGTCCCAGCGGGCAAGACGAGAGCCAATCGCCGAAGAGGTCAACGATGGTCATGGAGGCCCGGTCGGCAGACACCCCGACCGCCACCATTTACCACCACTCCATCCCCATGGCATCTCCCCAGGTGATCTGCTTCTCGTCCCCGCCGGCTCCACCCATCTCCGGCGACCCGTTCCAGCCGACGCAGCGGAAAATGCTCCTGGACCCCACCACGGGGCACTACTATCTGGTGGACACGCCCATCCAGCCAGCCACCAGGAGGCTATTTGACCCTGAGACGGGTCAGTACGTGGACATTCCCATGCCGCAGCCACCGGTGGCACCACTGCCCATGCCCATGCCTCCCCTGGCACTCAACCCAGCCACCTATGGCCCCGCCTACATGATTTACCCCGGCTTCCTGCCGGGCCCGCCTGTCGTGCCCGCTCGGCCTGCGCCCACGCTCTCTGTGTGCGCCGAATCAGAGGATAGCGACGGGACACCTGTCAAGAGCCCGCAGGGAGATGTCGGCTACCTGGAGGGGCCGTACTACATCCCCACAGGGAAGGCCCTGCAGTCCCAGCATGTCACCGCTAGGGGCACCAAAGTGCTCACCAATAATAAGCCCATCATCAGCATCACCTCACAACAAGGGCCTAGGATCATCGCCCCTCCTTCTTTTGATGGAACCACCATGAGCTTTGTAGTGGAGCACAGGTAAAGGTGCAGCAGACCCAACCTGTAAGTGACATTCCCCCTGGTAAATGCTAACTTCCCCTGAAGGCGCTTGCTGTGTGATGTGCTGCTTCGCAGATTGTCTAGGGTGGGCCCTGCTAGCTGGTTTTGTGTTTTTCCCAACATTCTTAATCCAGAAATCACTGGAGCTCAAATATGCTGTTTGGTATTAATTAATTTTGTACTCTTTTAACCGAAAAGGATTACCAGGATTGTACAGAAGTATATACAAAATCTTTTATTTATCTTAAACACAGGTGGATAATTCAGGTTCAGAAAGTTAAAATCCAGACCAATATTTTGTTTCAACCAACCACTTGAGTACTCTATGACTGTGACTCTTCATACTGAACTGGTTGGTTGAAACAAAATCTTGACCTGGATTTTTACTTTCTGGACCTGAACTATCCACCTCTGATCTTCTATCAATGTAATATATAGGTCTTTTTCACCTGTTTTCCTTGTTTAAACCTTTTAGGAAGTCAGTCATAGCCTTGGTCGGCAAGCCTTCACATTAATTTACTTCATAAAATGCGACAGAAATAATCACAAGCAAAACACCTCACACTGCAGCAAAGATCAAAGGTATTACACGTGTCATTTATGGCCAACTAAGGAGAGCAGCCCTGTCATTTAGGCTATACAGTTACGTTTTATAGCTACTGAGTGGCTAATGACTAAATTAAACAGGTTGAGATTATTACCAGGGTTCAGTTTTCAGTTGGATGTTAATATGTCTAATAATAAATATACCTCGTAATCTGGTAATATAAAGCATGTGACTTACAGGTTCTAAAATTTGACTTATGCCGTTGGGTAATAATATCATCAGTAAAGAAATATATCCTTTCGATAGTTAAAACTGTTTTTTTGTGGAAAATAACGGGGCATTTCAGTGTTCGGTTAGCGTGTAGGTTGGTATTTGGGGGGTACAGTCTGGCCAGCAAAAACATGGATAATGTTCTGCAGTTGTACTCAAGGCCAGCAGGTTGTGTGGTAGTTAAGGGCACATGACCTGTGATTATGTCCCATTTATATCACAGAAATGGCTCCTGAAATTGTTCTTTTCAGAAGGATCCTTAAGGTACTCAACATAATTGTGTGACAAATTTGCTGATTTGGGTTAAATTATTGGTTGAATAATGAAATAATGGTGACATTAAAGTGCCTGAAACCTGTCTAGAGGGAGTGGATGGATCATAATAACCTCTGAAGCAGCGCGTGCATCACACTATTACCATACACTGTAATTAAGTGAAGGTGATGCCCCACAGCATGCAATAATTTAATGTGTCCTCTGCTATTAACCTATGTGATATTGTGACACAGCAGGGGGCAGCTACGTGAGTGCCTGGGAGCAGTACCTTGCTCAGAGTATCACAGCGGTACTTGCGGGTCAGGGACCCGAACCAGCAATCTTTCAATTACACGTTATACCACCTGCCTGCCCCACTAACACTGTGTCCTTAAATTCAGTGCCATGTGAATTCCTTCACAGGGACCTATAAGTATGTTCCCATCAGGATAAAACATTTTAAGTGGGTGTGCCAGTTTTTATCAGCAGGGGATTATGACACAATGAAAAGTCAAACAATTATATTGATTTAGTATCAACATTTGTATTCTTTTCTATCCCATGTCACTTTATGGTAATTTTTCTGCGAGGAGGCTGATGAACAGGAACGCTCTAAATGTCGGGAAGAGTGAACATTAGGTCCTGCGTGTTGGGCTGATATACACTAGTGGGCAAAGTTGGCCAAATGTTAGAAATATCATACATTGGATAATTAAATAGGTAACTGTAGTAAGTTCTACAACCTCTAAAAATTGGAAGCATCTCCACAGTTTTGGCCACTGGTGCAGGTGACTTTGTTATGCAGACTGGGGCGTAGAGCCAATAGCACATTACAGACGTGCGCGTTGGTGGGGAGTCGAGGCACCTGGGTATCGGTGCAGCTGGGCTGAGCTTCCGATGAAGGCCCAGGTATGACTGTAAGCAGGGCTGGAGCAGGAGTTACACAACATGCATTCTCTGGATACTGCTACTGTAGAAATGTCTGGGTCCAGCTGGTGGTCCCTTAGACCATAGCAGAGATACCTAATGGCAGTACAGAAGAACACAGCTAATGAGCATAGCTGGGCCAGCATAGTACAAAGCTGAGGGCTCGTGACCATAAGGGATACCTGGGACCGCCAACTGTGCAGTATATTTTACTTATCCAAAGCAATGTGCAACTGAGAAGTCAGGGTCCGACTGTCCCTGGAGCACCTGGGGGTTAGGGGCCTCGCTCAGGGGCCCAGTGGTAAAATCGCACTGCCAACACTGGGATTCGAACAAACACACTTCTGCTTGCACACAGTGTGCTAACCCACTGAGCCAGAAGATCACCGCCAGCAATGCTTTGAGTAGATAACAGTGGGAGCCATGTGCCATGTCAAGGCGACAGCGCTGTCCTATGGTCTGGAGTGGTCGAGGTATTTCAGCGACCAAGATATAGAGAGTGATTCAGATATGGAGAGTGTGACTGACTCCCAATCATGATGAGGGAGATTATTCCATAGATCTTGGAGATCTATGAGAAAAGACTGAGACACCTTCTTCTGTCAAAAATACAGCCGCATTATGTAACATAATGCACATAGTCGTATTTCATAAAGGGCAACCTCATATATGAGAGTTATTATAGTTGATGTAATAATTGTATTTCCAGTAAAGTAATAATACATGGAGGCCATGAGTGGCACTTTGTGAGTTACGGTGATTTTTTTTTAATTTTTTTCTAAATGTGACAGGAATGACAGTTAGCCGGAGCACCACGCATCTGAGTCATCGCCAGGCCAGGGTTTATTTTAGATGATTTCACCATTACGCTGTGTTTACTGGTCTATTTTAGCGCTAATGTGCGTGGGACGGTTCGTAACTGGAGCCGCGTGGTTGTCATTAGGCCTAGGGCCTAGTTCTGTTCTTTTTACACGTAGAGATGCCCAGCTCTGATCTTTAAAGGCATTCGGAGCCCCGTTTAAGGGGAGATTCACGGCTGGGTGAAAGGGGATAGAGAGGTTGTGTTGTTCCATGCAGTTGCTGATTGCACGGGAGTCAGCCAGCTGAGGCATTTAAACCACCAGGGATTATCGAAAGTCTTTGTTAGCCACCTGCTAACATGGTCGCTTTTGGTTCATGTGTGTAGGCAAATGTAGTGTAGAGGCCTGTGTAAGAAGTTACTACTGTGCTGTTGTTTCTAAAGCGGTTTCTTGGTGGGGGGGGCGGGGGGGGGAGGCCAATATAATATGCATTCATGGTGCCCAAAACCTCTAGCGGCACCCCTAATTAACAGGAGACTTTGTAGACTTCCTGTAATAAAAGTCTGGCTATTGCATCCCTGAGAAGTTTCTTATAGCTGTTTGGAATAACTGCAGGTCCGAATGAAGCCAGGAGGCTGGTGGCAGCGTGGCTGGGGGGGCTTGTCCTCCGCTAGGATGGAGCCTGGGAGGTAAAGGTCAGGGCGCACAGAGGTATTTGTTGTGCTGATGCAGGGAGTGCACAGCTGCTGCTGGAGATCAATCTGCTGGACACAGCCGGGGCCCAGCTTTTTATAGGTGTGGGGGGGGGGGGGTCTGTGTGCCCTCGGCCGGCTGCTGATCCATAAACAAGGCGGGATCTTTGTGCGTCCAGCAAGCAAGGCCTCTCCCCACTTTGCTGCAGATACCGGAAAATGAGACTGCGCGTGCACATAATTTTGTTTGCATCGTTTTGTTTTAATGACTGACGGTACTAATGAAAGTAACTTTCCATGTAGGAGTAAAAGTGACATCATCTTAAAATGATGCTGTCTCACAGATGCCATCCACCGTAGGTTATTTTGTGTTACACTTGCAGATTCCTGCCCCCCCCCCAGCCATCTCACGCCCGTCCTTGCGTTTTTACACAGGGGCGACTCATGAAGTTTTCCTGCGGCGTCTCTGACTTCGTTGGAGATTTTCTCGGCCAATTCCGCTGTGAATGCAGTCGGCTTCCTGTGCTTCACCGACCCCCACCAGCATCACATCGACGCATCCGCCGTGTGTGTGTTTTTTTTCACCATGTGTCCACAGAAGCTTTTCTGTGATTCACAAATCTTTGCCTTGGATTCCAGATTTATAGACGTCCCGTGTCTGCCAAATTTTTATTGAAATATATTCGTGGATTTTTTTTTCCCTAAGTAACCTCCACTGCTTAGGCAACTTTTCACTCGCATCCGGACTTCTCAGCTTAGAATTCTGCCACACTCAGAGAGCATCCTGGATCCTGGAATGGTGTAACAGCTCTCAGAAAAAAGCAGGCCTTTCTGGTGTATCCAGAATACCTACGTTCTTCCTCAATCTCCGCAACGCCGGCCGAACTCCAGCAAATCGGGGAGGCCTCCTTCACTCCCCAGCTCATCCTGTGACCTCATGTACCGTAAGGCCACAGGCTACCGAGTAAGACGTGAATAGATGTGTGTGTGTGTTTGTGTTCACATGTGTCTGTGGCTACGCTGTTCTCCTCAATTTCTAATTATTATGGAGAATGATGGGATTTTTCCAAATAACTTAAAAACACCAAATCTAAGCTCAATACCTGCCATTTTCTGGGGTTCTTCTGTACCTTAGTAAGCAATATTACTCACCAGAGGAAATTCTAACACAGGAAAACATCATTATACTTTTTTTGGAAATCATAAAATTTAGCACCAAGCTACATGTTCACTGCTAGTCCGATATACCCTGCTCAGGCATGTCAACACAAAGCTTGTTAAGCCTTCTCCTGATATGACTCTCTTACACAGTTTGTAAAGATTTCTGCAGAATTAAAAGAAGAAGCCTTCTGGAATCCCTCTTATGTTTGAGTTTGCTGGGTTTTTTTATGGTGTTATTGTGTTTTTATTGTGAGTTTGGTTATCAGGGCTTTGATGCTGCTGGTCAGCGCTTCTGTACAAACATGTTTTGTTAAAGTTTCCCGTGTAAAGCCATTGTAACATGCCTCGTAAAAGCGCATGCATCACGAGCATATTCCCAGGTTGCACTGTGAGCGTTTCACTTGAAACACGCCATGACGTTAATCCAAACATTACCTGCATTATTTGTCAGAGAAGAAAAGGCAAACATCCACATGTAAAAATAATTCTAATTGTTTACTACAGGTCCCTTTAAAGATTCATACTTCATAGTCTACTTTACACAGTCTGTTGTGTAGGTGTATCTATTTGTTTTATATTTGACTTGTTCTTGTGTCCAGCTGTCCTAATTTAATGTGAATAACTTCTAAAAAGGAGAGCATATGCACTCATTGTATCAGGCAGGAGTTCATTCAATATCTGTCTCTGTTGTTTAACTTTGTTTGGTTGATTTCTCTTGCTATTGAGACAGAGACATGTATTTGCAGCTACTGATGCAGGAACATCTGAGCAGTAAATTAAACCTAAAGGCAACCATTAAGTCACAAAGGCTAATTTAAAACTGATGATCTTACACAGTCTGTGTTGGTTACCTTATGACATGCAAATCAGTATATTACTTATATAATATGTTCTGTACATGTGGAGCAGGTTTAAGTGTGTTTATATTACTACACAGAAATCCCAATGCACTACAGACATTTGATGGGCGTGCAGTTGATTTTGTTCTAGATGGATCAACACATATTCATTACAGGTTTACAAACATGGTGCACTGCAAAAACCAAAACGCTTAGCGCAGGATTTGTAACACTGCAGATTGTGTGTGCTGCTACCCTACAGGCAATGGTAGTGCACATCTGTACTTCTCTGGGGTGTGTGTGCGTGTGCTTTTTAACGGTAATGTAATATTTGGGTGTGTAAGTATCCATGTGACAGGAGAACAAGGAATGTGGAGATGGCCAGAGGAAAGTGTGAAAGGGGAGGAGCCAGGAAGGGCTTTGTGTGCCCCACAGGCTCATGGGAAGCGAGGACTGGGCAGCACTGCGGACAGATCACGGGGAAAGGAAGCACATGCAGCTAATGGACTACTGGGAATGTCTGCGTTTGATACTGGGAATGAATGCATTCTGCCAGCAGATGTACATTGTGAGACTTGATGAATAAATGTCATGTACTTTTCCAGTAATTGTGCATTGTTTATTGTCTGTGAGCATGGTTTGTGTTATTTTAAAGTGCTTCTTGAAAACAAAATTGCCATTCACAAGAACACATTATTTGTTTGTTAGTATAGCAAGCAAAATGTAATTTTTGTACCTTTCTTTTTAAAAAAAAAAAAACCCAAGAGGGCCCTGCAAGCGAGACACGTTCTCAGCATGTAGCTAGTGCCAGGGCTATCTAGAGCAGCTTGAAGCGTACCATGCAACACGAGTTGCTCCTATACAAGTGGAGTGACCAGAAACCTTGGGTCTGAAATGACAGATGGCCACAAGCAGCACACTGTCCTGAGATCACCTCAGAGGGCAGAATAAAAAATGATTGGTTCAGAGAGATAACCAGTCAGATCTTGTGTCAGATGTCAGACCAACCAATCAGATGTTCTGGTCCCACCTCCTCTAAAATCTGATTGGTTATCTCTCTGAACCAATCAATTTTCAGTAATCAGAGGTTAGCTACTCTTGAGCCTTCGTCTTATGATCTTAACTATGTTTTAACCATTAAGTGAAGATTGGAAAACATGACTTGTTTTGTTGTTGCTCAAATTGGAATGAGAACATTCAGTAATGCACAAACCTGAGTGTAGTTTGCATCAAGGCGGTTTAGTGAGTGATACTCATATCCACAACTATATATACGTATATCATACAAAAGCAAGGTTTACTGTGGCACAATAAGTACAATATCGTGTTAATGACACAAATACCATGGGTTCAAATCTCAAGGAACACCAAGGAGTCATAGCTGCATAGAATGCTTTAAAAGTGAAACCTCACTATTGTTTCAAGGACAGAGGAGCAGACAGATGCACTGATAAACTTTACTGATCCCAGGGGGAAAACTGCATCTGGTAGGCTGGCCCGGGCTGCATGGCTTTATATGGCCACTGCCTGGCCATAACCCTGGCCGGACGACACGGACGCTTCCCCTGCCAAACCTCCACCAAAAGACCTCTGCTCCAGTGAGAGCACAGTAGGAGATGAAGGTGCAACTGTGGTATCTATATGCACTACTGGAGCTAATCGCAAAATACAAGCAGCTTATATGTTTACTGGCTGAAGTACAGGGTTCATCTGCACATGACAGAATGTGACAATGTGACCAAAACATTACCAGTTAAAGACCTTGGTGGGCGGATTGTTGTATTTATGAACAAGCTACTGGGGGCAAATCCACCTGTACAATAATAAAATAAAGATGATTTCAGTAGTGGTTTTGGCACCAGACTGTCATGCTGTAAGTGGCCTTGACTTCTGGAAACCAGCTCAAGGCTCTGCTATAGCACTCCCCCACACTTGTTGTGGGTCTATATCCAGCCCCCTGCTATTATTAGAGGGGGTTATTAACACAGAGTGTTTATTCACGCACCTGCAAATGCCACTCACACACGCCTGCAATCCTGATGCCCAAACCACTGAAAACCCCATTAACAAATACAAAGTCTTAATCATTTTCCTTTCCATGATCCAGTGGCATCTTAAATCAGTAATGAAATTTAATTTTGGACTACACTGCACTAGTTGTAGATTTAGGGTTAAGTCCCAGAGTGCCCACTCAAGCCGTATCCTTGACCAAACTGCTTAATCTCACCGCAGCGAAATATTTAGGCGCATACCAGTAAATAGGTTAAAAATATCATAGGAAACATTGCAAGAAATATCAAGAGATAAACAATTAAATGTAAAATCTGTTCCATGATGTTCCATTTTTATAGTCAGTTTTTATGTCAGCTTTGTGTGCATCATTTTGAAAATAAAAATATGGATCACTTTGTGGTGCATTGGGGTCACATTGCTGGTGAAAAGGTGGATGTTGTACCTCCAGTTGTGATCCTAAAACCCACATCCCAAACCAGTGATGGTTACAGAGGACTATTCATGATTCACAGTTTCAGAATTCAGGCCCCGTTCCTTCCTATGAGATGAGCCACTGAGACTTTTGTGGGGTGAAGTAAAATTAGGAAGAGCCTACCTACACCCATGCCATCTCCCTGGATTTTCACCAACAAGAACCCCGGGAATGAATGTTCTAATTCAATGGTCTAAGTCAATCACTCATCCTTGTTAGTGCCACCGGGTAAAAAAGGCACTAATAAAATGGTATTAGACCTGGTAATCAATAGGTTTTGTTCTGTCTTGGCTAACATAACAGGAGTTACTCACATGGGCTGAGCCTGCTGCGGTAGGAGCAGAAAGGGTACTGATTGATGAAATACAGAAGAGGCAGAGAAAGTGCATGGGACACATTTTGTGAAGGGAGGGGCTGCTGAAAGATGTGATACAGGGAAGAATGTTGGGAAAAGAAAAAGAGGAAGGCAGAGAAAACAGTGATTGGATGAAATTAAGGAAGGGACCGGGTACCAAGAAGTGACAGAAATAGCATTGGTTGGTAAATTTTAGAGGGATAACTCAGGACCTACCATAAGGTACAATACTATGATGATGCTGAGCCTGCATCAGACCTCTTCGATAATTAAACAGCTAAGATATGATACAACCTGTTAATGACATTCCTGGGATTGCTGTAATTCCAGCAGCATTTCTCTACAGCACACAGTGGCCATTGCTACGTTGTGCAGGGAGTCACTGTGGGAGGCCGTCGTAGCTGCCAGTCCCTAATACACTAATTCAGCTTGCCAGTCCTCCTCGCCCACACCACAAGAATCTCTCCTCACCTCAAATAGGCCCGGCTCCTCCTGGCACACGCTCCCAGGACACCCAGTCCACCCGACGCCTCGCTCAGCGGGAGCCAGAACTACCTAGAGCCTCAGGTCACCGCCAGTGAAGTTGATTTGGACAGACTAGTTGTGTAAAGCAATCCTTCCCCAACAACTATTCAGGCCAATGGAAAGTTGTGTACCTAAAATGCAGGTTGAAATCTCCCCCTGACACATTACACTGCCCCCCCCCCCAACTCCAAATTAGGAAGAGGGCTCAAGAGTTAGGGTGTGCAAATCAATACTGAAATATCAGTTCTTTCGATCTGAATGTTTCATTTGCAGGTTTGATTTTAGCAATAAAATCTTTTTAGCTAGGGGCTAAATTTTATATTATTATAGGAAGCAGAAACGGGATTTCAACTACTTCCAGGCAGATGAAAACGTTCAGGGTCCCAGGCACTAGTGAAAGGAACAACCAATCCCTCCCAAATTTTACTGTCAGGGTTGGGCTAGCACCAAATACCGGTGTAGGAATATACAGAGTACAAATTAATATAGAATGAACCTCTTCAGTGTAAAATACTGTTAGTAAATAATAATCAATAATAAATCAATAATTTTCCCCTTAATTTGTGTAATTGTACCTTATCAAAAAGTCGTCCTTATCAATAGCTATTGGGTTAAATGTTGTCATAAAACATTTATTCCAATAATACAACGCCAACGTTGACCTTATCATAATGGCGATGTATATATACCGGGTTTTTTTTCTGTGCCGCGGCTCGTGGCCAAATAAATGGCGCATTTTGATGACGATGCATCAGCGACACGTGTGGAGAGATGGCAAGTTCGTGCTGTGGAAGGTAGTTACAAGGTATTTTCACTATAGAGAATACATCAGTCGATCATTTTTTTCTGACTTATTTTCAAACAGGAATATTGTCTGTCATCAAAAACTGTACTCGAGTTTAAAGGACTGGCGTAATGTGCTGGTGTCTGAATTCACAGCGGCTTTGCTCTCACTTTCAAGTTGCTGTTTGGTAAATATAGTACAAAAGCCTAACTTAATACTCCCATAGGAGACGCTCTCAGCGCAACCACAGCAATAGTATTTGTTTAGTTCCTTTGATTTAATACCGTTGGCAAGGGAGCCATTTACCTTAAGGAATAAAGATTAACAAATTGCCAATTAGTAATGAGTAATAATATCTTTAGGTGTATATATGTGTGTTTTAAAAATGTTATGTTTGCACTGAAGGTAGCATCACTGAATAGCGATACGGGTAATTATATACAAACCTTTAACAAACGTATTAATCATTCGAAAGGTCATTTTCTTTAAAACCGCAGTGTCGTTTAACAAAAACAAAAAACGTTTCAGGTAGATTTGTCGCCTAATAATTAAGGAGGCGGTGAGTATGTCGAGTGACTGCGCGGAGCCCGAGGCGGAGCGGCCCGATGCCGAAGGAGGCGAGCCGGGACGGGCTGCGGAGGACTGCGGGGGACGGGCCGAGGCGGAGGAGGCGCAGGGCGGCAGCCAGGCAAACGGCACCGGGGCCCTGTCAAAGAGACAGAGGAAGCGGCAGCTGAGGCACCAGAAGTGGGAGGAACAGAGGGACCTCCGCAGGTAATACTCTGACTACCCTGCCGCAAGTAATACTCTGATTACCCTGCAGCAAGTAATACTCTGATTACCTGCCGCAAGTAATACTCTGACTACCCTGCCGCAAGTAATACTCTGACTACCCTGCCGCAAGTTATACTCTGACTACCCTGCAGCAAGTAATACTCTGACTACCCTGCAGCAAGTAATACTCTGACTACCCTGCAGCAAGTAATACTCTGATTACCCTGCAGCAAGTAATACTCTGATTACCCTGCAGCAAGTAATACTCTGATTACCCTGCCGCAAGTAATACTCTGATTACCCTGCCGCAAGTAATCGTGCGTTCCTTTACTCTCGAAGATCGGAGCTCGGCGCGCGGAGTGACGTCACATCCGCTAAGAAACCGAGGAAAACCCAGTGTCACA
>JAODKN010000016.1:8548443-8574877 GCA_026774425.1 Petrocephalus zakoni | reverse complement strand
ATGACCCCTCTAGAAGAGTACTTCCACAATACCACATTAGTACCCAAGTACAACTGTGCTACTCCTGCAAAACAGTACAGCTACTACTTCACAGTAGGACCCCTGTACAGCAGTACAATAGCACAATCCTTTTATCCTTGGAGTTTATTTAAATTCAGATAATTCTACTGGAGAGATTCATAGCGAGCTCATCACGCGCTTCTCTGTTTATGCCTCTCATAACAATGATAAATGCCGCAGTCTTCTCAGCGTCGATGCTCCCTTCTTCAGTATAATATCCATATGGCAATTCTGTTGCACAACAAGTTCATCAGCAACCGAACTAAACATAAAGAAGATATCTTCAGAGGCACTGATTTCATGAAGAACTAAAAATGAACATTCAGCCACACGATTATTCAACTCCCAAAGGTTCGCAGGGAAATAATAAAACAGCAAACGTCGGTTTTATGATATACGTGCATTGGAAATGAGTGAGACCGGCGGCTGGACAAAGCTGTCGGCCGCTTCGCAAACGGCGAGTTCAGCAGTCTGGCACCGGCCCCCGACGGAGACGGAGAGCTTCGTGGTACGATCGCGCCCCACCCCCAGCCATGGGCCACATGAGATCGCGGGGCAGCGGCGCTCTAAGCACCTTCCTGGGAGACGGAGGGCTTGGGGAAGGGGGCTCAGGCTTAATATCGCATTAGTATGCCCCGACAGCACACTTGTGCCACAGCGCAGCCGTGTTGCCTTGTACTTTGGCAAACACGCTCTGGACACATGGATGTGACCAACACAAAAGCAACACTTTCAGGAGACTCATTTTAATAGTCATAATTAAAAACCAGCCTTATGTAATATAATATATTCATGTTACTCATTAAGCATGTGTGGTGATTTCCAGATATCTAATGCGCCCGTGGTGGTTTATTCATCATGAAGATAATTTCAAAATAATTTTCAAGATTAGTTTTACTCCTAGTTTAATTTTATTTTGCGGACAGCTGAACTGGTTTCCCTCCCTCCCCAATAAACGAGCTGCCACAGCTGCTGGTACCCTACAGCACAAGGTGCATTGCAAGCCCAGAACAACCAATATATTGGCGAGTAATGGAGACCAGTTCAGAAATCATTTTTTATACGTTTTCTTTTTTTTGAGAACTGCAGTTCTACTGGGCCAGTCCCCCAGTTCTCCCCACTAAGGATGGCAAAATAAAACTGTGATTAAGTGAAAGCGATCGGCTCGTCGGGAAGCGCGTCTACGGGCAGCTTAATCACTCCCCACGTTGTGCTCAGCATGTAAAGCGCCCTCGCCGGAGCACCAAACCGCGTCTGGAAATGCTCCTTTATTCCGGAGCCGGGCTACAGTTCAGCACCTCGCTGCGACCCACGATCTGTGGATGTCGGGAAGGCTGTGTCGGTTTACAGCAGCCGGAGCACCGGACTAGCGATCGCATCCCCCCACCAGCGACCATCGCTCCCGACCTCTAAGAGCCCAGTGTGGTGCTGAGGCAGGGGGGAGCCATGGGGATGCATGGTAATTAATCCATTCCAAATGGCACAGCGGAATCGCAGGAAAAACGCAAGGTTAAATAATATAACATAAGATAAAAGGACAAAGACATGGAAATGCAGCCAGCAGCTAAGTAATACTCCCGTTTCACGTGATGGGCTAAAACGTCTTACCTAATAGCACCGAGATAATGGTCGCTATCAGCAGCCAGTTCCTCTTCAGGAAGCCCTTGAAATCAAAGCCCCTTCTCGATTGCTTGCCCATCATGATTCCCTCATCAATGCTCCGTGCAGGTGGATGTGGAAGGAGGATGCCCGGCGAAGCGTTCGGCGCTGCTCCTCGGAGCGTTCGGGAGGACTCGGCTTTCTGCCGAAGTGCGAGCCCGAGTCTCGCTGCCGATGCGGCGAAGGTGCGGGCAGCCGCTAGCCTCTGTCCGGAGTGGGGAGTCCGACTCGGATGTGTCCCCTGTGCGGGCGGAGGGAAGCCGCAAGCCAGACTTATATCCTCGCCTTACCTCGCTGGGACTAGCTCCCTCCCTCCCTCCTTCTATTCACCCGCCCCTTAAACACACAATCTGCCACAAACTATTCTCTTACACCGTGATACAGACCGCTTCCTGGAATCCACAAACAGCACATTGTTATATTAATAGACATCAACAAACACATGCATTTATATATAATTATTCTTTACTTAAAGTACACGCAATCTCCGCTTTAATTCATCCCCACCAACTATACAAAAATACCAATATCATTAGTATCAGTTAAATAAGCATGACTTCTAGTTACAAACATGAGCTTACAGCTGAATACCCAGTGTAGAGTTTTAACACGTTTTTCACTCACAATAAGCCAATACCCTGTTTAATTATTAGCAAGGTGACGAACTGATGTATCACAGCGCATCTCCGTCTATTAATATGCGGAAATGTACCTTGACATTAATTTGACACCGCCTGTTGTGTTCAGTAAATTAAATCGAGTTTTCTGTTTGACCCGACTAAAGTTTTTAATCGCATTTTAAATGCTTTTAATCGCATTTTTAAATGACATATTTCGAAATGCGTGCGTGCAGCCAGAGGGTACACCTCCTTGGGGATGCAAACAGGCAGCCCCTCCTAACAGCGAATCGTGTGGCTGCATCGGAATACAGCATGCTGACACGGAACGATGAACAAAAAAACATTCGGCCACTGGCAGTGCATACAATTATCTTTTAAAGAGAGATACGGGAATACCCAGACTTATTAACAGGGAGGTCCCAAGTGCAAGAATAAGGTATCCCTGAACACATATCTCATAAACCCATGATGTTGGTCTGGACAGGTGGGCTGTAAATGATGTGGAAGCCTTGAATAATAAGAAGCCCCAAATGTGGACAGGGCCCCTGGAATATGCCAACAGTCTGGGGACTAAGGATGAGCCTTTGTGAGGCCAGAATTTCTAACCTTGCTCCTGCTTCTGGAGACAAAAGATGGTCCCACTGGGTTCTAAGTGGGGTACCAAAGCATGTAGGCAATTAGTGTAACTTAATTTTCTGATGCAACAAAACCACTACAATTTAAATATACCTAACGGGAGATTTTTAAAGTACTCATTTTCATTTTGGTGATTTAATTATTATTGATCGCTCTATTATGATTTAACCTTCCCAAATTATACGTTTCAGTAATTGTGAGTATAAAACGGGGTTTTATTTTCGGTACTAAACTGAAGTAATGAAATCACACCAAACACGTTCCCAGTTTGACTACGTTCAGAAAAAAAGTATGCCTTTGTTTACCTGCTAAATGATGCCATCTAATGTACTGCTTTGGTATCGTTTTCAGTCTTAAAATTGCGGGAAAAGCAAACTGCACTTCAAATTAATATAACCTAAAATGAAACACAAAGCCTCTGGCAACATGTTTTCTTTAAAACGAAGCTTAAAATCAACTTGAAATGATCTTAGCGAAAAGAAAACGTACATCTTTTTTCAGAAACCTTCAGTGACATGTAGTGAAGAATCTTATGATCTCGCTAATCATGGACAACAAGGAATTTGTACACTAAAAGTTTAGGACTTTTAAAATATCAACTATCTGTCTATTTTCCAACTGTTTAGGGGCACACTGTCCAGTTGGGCAGCATTGGGCACAAGGAAACCGATCGCTATCATTATGAATAGGCACATTATTTAAGTAAGAAATTACTTTCTCTATCTGCACACTTTTTAACTGGAACAGCATCTGCACAATGCAGGGTTCATTGGGAATGGGTGGGACACACCTTCAGGTTGTGGGTTCGAATCCCACCTATATATTGTGTGGGTGGGGAATTGTATGCCTTCTAGGCTTCTCCTACAGAACCAAAGATCTACAATTAACTGGTATCTCTGGATTGCAGGGAGCATATGAGGCTATGTGTGCGTGCTTTGTGATTAGAGTCCTGTTTGGGGGTAGACCACTGCTGTGTGGGATAGGCTACAGGTCACCCCATGAGCCTTAACAGGATAAATGCCTGGACGTTGATGGATGGATCAAAAATAAATTGCTCCAGTTAATGGTCTACAGTTAGGCATGTAACAAAATCTAACACTGGCAACTGAAAAACATTAATCTAGGAAAGATATTGATCACTCTGTATCCTAACATAGTTAGTTTAAAGTGATATAAATTAAGATTATCACAATGATCAAGTGCCCTGGTCAAAAATTCTAGCCAAAGGTGGTGCAGAGGAACCAGATCCATTCGCTGATTAAAACAGATTCTTCATGGATGGCGTAACACAAGGACAACATAACACATTAAGATTAAAGCTAAAATCTAAGCGAAAGTGGATTTCAGATGGTGGCGTGTGACCAGTGACACTGAGAGCTAACACGCGGACACATGAATAAGAGATACTTGATAATTGGGGAATGCGACATATTTTTGGACTCTGGAGGAGGAAGTAGAGCAGCGAGAGGAAGCTCAAACATACACAAGGAAAACAGGAAAGCTCCGCAAACATAAAACTAGGCAAGGAATCAAAGCCACGGCGTTTACGGCCAAGCGAGGCTGTGATGCGGCATGACCGAGCTCGTTCATGTGCCATCGAGCATATCTAGGTTATGTTGTATTTAATATACAACATACATTGAATTATATATTCAAAACACAACTACGGAGGATATATATAATTTAAAATGCAATACGAAAATAATGCCATAGGGAGGCCATTGTGTATGAATTACATTAGTATATTAGAATAATGAATTAATCCAGTGCTTAACTATGATTTAAAACCTCAAAACTTTGTTTCTCAACCTCCAGTAGATGGCAGGCTTCACCTTTAATCTCTGTTTTAGAAAATAATGAAAAGCATCTGTGATTTGACGAAAAATGTCGCTACTGCTTGCTATTGGATCCAAGCAAATGGTGATTAACGGTCTGCGATTTTGTGGAGACACCTTCCATTAGTATAATGCACTCCTTTAACCCCATGCCAATGGTTTAATTTACCTTATCTATTATCAAAAGCATTATTAGGGTGCCAAAACAGCGTACATGTACTTATACTCTCAGTGTAATATCAAAGAGGTAAATGTTCCTGTTCATATTGATTAAATGCATTTGCTATGAAGTCGCTTCTGGTAACTGAAACTGGTCCCTGGTGTCACATGTGCGCGTGTTGGTCTGTTTTTTCCAGTCGTGAAGCCACTATAGAGTATTCTGTGATGATTTTCCACATATATGCTCAAACTTGTCTATTTTTTTAATAATGACAGGAACAAATAGTAAATAATACACGGCAAATGTATTAAAAAGCAAAACGCTATGGAGCAGTATTATAAAGGCAAAGCGACCTGACTTCACGGATGACGGTGTGCAGCTACGGAGGCACCAGAGAGTCGGGGGCGAGGTTCGGGGTTGAGGGCGTGGTCATAGCTAGTCGACGTCTAATTAATCCAATCAGCAGCGAAAGCGGACTCTTCCGTGCGGGATACCATCCAATCAGCTGTCAGGACGGGGCGGGGCTTAGTTTCGTGGGGAGTCAGTGCAGCAACCGGGCTGGAGTGGAAGGAAGTGAATTATTTGCGGGTTCGGTGTGACTACGGCGTTTACGAGGCTCCGGCGGTACCGCTTCGTTACGTAACCGTGTACCGTCAGCGCAGCGGGTCGCCCGGGTGTGTGCGCGGGACGCCGTGAGAGCCAGCGGCCGCATCCGTCGCTAAGGGGCTGTGGAAGCGCAGCGGCGCCGCCTTCGCCTATCTCGCCGATCTCGCCGGTCCGGTGTGCTGCGGGTTAAGGTGGGCCTTGCCCGGATATCTGACTGCCGAGTGCGGGGAAGGACGAAAAAAAAACACAAGATTTATTAGTGCAAGAATCCAGAAAAGGACGAAGCAAAAGCAAACAGACAGAACCAGCCCGCTGCCTGCATTACCCCGGTGCATCGGAACCAGACTTTAACACTGTCGCGCACTTCCTCAGTCTACATGGGTGAGTAGCAGCCGCGCTGCAGAAAGGCATTTATTCGGCAATTCGGCCGGTGACGAGTGACTATCAGCGCTTGGCACAAGCTAGATCGCTGCCCGCCGGTCCGTCAGCCCCGTTCCCGAGCGAATCCAGCCTAGACGGCGGAGGTAGCCGGCTCCCCCCCGAGTAGGTGCGGTGCCACACTATCTATTCGCCTTCCCTTGCCCACAGCATCCCATTATGCAAGCGCATCGCCGTCCCTAAAAGACGGAAAGATTGCGGACTTGCATTTATTGTAGCTGCCCGTGTTTTCCGATCGATGGACGCTATAGGCGTGTGTTTGTGTGTGCGGTATCATGGTTTACGGGGACCCATCGCCCTTCCGGCGGCCAGTGCCCACTAAGCAGCTGAACGTCGAGGCGATTTTTTAAAAGTCTTTGATAATAACGTTAACCTGTCCCCCCCCTCCGTATGCTGTCTAATACGGCTCTTATGCAATCCACGTGTAACCATTTTTTTCCCTCCCCAACCCCTCCCTGAAAACGGAGACTTATGCCAGCGCTTAAATACAGTCATCAGCTGTCATTAATTGGCCGGTTAACTTAATGTACACCTAAAACGCAGAAAATGGGTTGGGTGTATATATATATTTCTTTGCATAGTGGCCATAGCACTGATTTTTCTGACAGGCAGAAGGTGTATTTGCTTGGTTTATGCATCCTGAATGACCAATTCATCGTTTGATGTTATTTAGAAATGCCTTAGTTTTGATTTTTTTTTTGTTTTTACCCAAAGTGATATGATTTTGCCAGGCGGTGTCAGGGTACGGTGCTCACTGGAGCTGTTTGACTGGCATTGGCACATGCTTGGCGGTGACTGGCGGGTGAACTCCCTAGTCTTGTGTAAACCGGAGACGGCTTGCCAAAGCAAGATACCCACGTTTCTCAGAATGAAAGATCACACATGGTGAACACCAGGCATCTGAAGAAAGACAGGGCATTTTTGGAAAGGTTGTCGGGCAAGTCACACTCCCTCTACACATGCATGAAAACACACACACACAGAGTCCAAGCCTTTCTATTCAATTGCATCGACAACAGTAAGGGGAAAAATGTCACTGAATCAGTAGCTCTTAGAATAGGGCCACCATAACTGAAGTAATGAGTGATATTGTGTGTCCAGACAGCAATGGGCTCAGTCCCTATAAAATCCCCCAAGACCCCACAGCATTCTCAGAATGTCCGGGATGGGCTGGCGTCATCTTTTACTGTCTGCGTCTCTGCTCGGGATACGCTGTCGGGCTCTCTCGACTCGTTTTCATCTATAGATGCTCGTTTAAAGGACCTCGGCCGACAGACGAGATGGATCTTGCTTTATTTTCCCCGCCTGAACGGTGACACCTCTGAGAGCTGGCTAATATGCCCGCCTCATATCCATGATGGAATAAAGCCATTTTAAGCTCGAATTTCACAGCGCTTTGGAAGCATGGCTTACAGTAACCCTAAAGAATGGGTAATTTCTCTGTCTGAACGAATAGAAGCACGCAGAGAGACTACTACCCTGTGTATGTCCAAGGATCTATTTCATTTGTAATTATCAGCCGATTACAGGAAAGCGGGTTAAATAATGACTCATTTCGAATGGGCGGGTTGTAGATTTCTGATTTTTGCTGCATCACTCATGTGATCTGCCAAAACGTGGGCAGCTTTTTCAACATGCTGAAGTTCCAGACAGCTCTGTCCCTTGCTCTGTCATCACTCTGGCCTAAATTCACAGAAGACCCACCACCCCCCAAGCTTGACTGTGGATTCCATCCACTGAGTTGGGTGGGCACACCAGGAAGAAGGAATGGGAGATGAAGTTGCAAAAAAAGAGAAACCGTCATTTCTTCAGACGTTAGACAGACCAACCCAGAGCAGTGGAATAGCTGCAATTCTCTTGTCGTGGCTTTGGGTGGCGCTGTCCCCCCCCCCCCAATTTAAAGTGGTCTGGTAGCTATTAGACCTTATTGGATGGGTAGAAGTCGAATTCACTTACTGATACATATGTCAAGCTGTAATATGAATGATGGGGTTATAGTTTTGGTATTCTGACAGTAAGGGCTGTACTGGCTGGATGAGATGAGCTGTTGCCCACACCCAAGAGATTCATTCCATCCCTCAGGGCCTCACTGTTGGTGCTGGAATGGGTGGAGTGGGGAATATATCCAGTTGCATGGCACTCTCTCACCCAGTGAGCCAGCAGGTGGTGCTGTGGTTAAGGCATCCCATCACACCCGGTGCTTCGCTGAGGTTGATGTTGGTTTGTTATTTAAAGAGCTTGCCCTGGCTGGGGATTTGAGCCTGTCTCTGTATGAGGTTAGCTTCATTTTGGTAGACTGTGTGTCCATGAGCAGCTCAGGATCTGGGAGCTTTTTCAGGAGGGCAGGTTTCATGGCACCCCCCCCCCTCCCTCCGGCTGCTCCCCCTTCCTACCGCGAGCTTCAGATGTCAGCTGCGGTGGCTTGCCGGGCCCTGGGCTGCGTGCTGTGGCGGGCATGAATATTTCAAGGCCTTTTCTGTACAGTCCTGAACGGCCTTCATGCAGGGTCTCGCCCTCCCACGATCTGCCTCCTCTCCGTTATGTTCCGCGGCGACTCGTCGGGTGCAATGCGGATCTCTGGACGTAGGCGCTCGGGTTTCCTCACACATGTTCATATGTGGAATGTAGCAGCCCGCGCGTCTGTGTGCGCGTGATGCACCTGCCACCCGCCACATGTCAAGGGAACCCCGCCTGGCGGGATGGAAGGTCATGTGGAAGCCGTGATTACAGGCGGCACAGTGGGACTCGGATCCTGGAGAACGAACAGTCAGTTTGCCGCCTGTCGTGTCAGGGGCATGCGGCACACTTCCGGTAAAGCTGGGGACTCATTTGTGACAGAGTTCCTTTGGTGGCCCTGGCTGTCTGAGTTGTGCATTAATGTACTTTTAAGGAATGATGCATTTCTGTGGATTAGGCAGCCACCCCTCTGTACACAGAGACATACGCGCACACACAGACACGCGCGCCCCCGTGTCTATCGTGATTCATTGCATGCAGTCACCAGGCTGTGCCGAACCCCTCGGGTAGTGTGGAGCCGAATGGTACGGCAGGTCGGAGGTGCCGGCTGTCGCCTTTAGGAAGAGCCGCCTGTGGGCGTGCGTCCGCGGCAAACGGCGCTCTCTTGTTGGAGAAAAGCTGCTGGGTCTTGGGGGGTGGGGGGGTGGTGGTGGTAAAACAAACAGACAGACACTGGGCTCTGCCTGGCTTTGCCGACACCTTGTAAGGAGCGGGTGAGTGCATTCGCGGCATGACTTTGTTTTACGGTGGTGTTGGGCCCTGCTCTGGCTGGCCCGCTCTCTGGCCGCCACCTTCTGACATTATGGGTTTGCCGCCACACGCCGGACTATACGGCGCTGCTGTGTCAAGCCCCGAGGACCCGATCCTGTGTCTCATGACCTCTCACAGCCCGACAGGATTGGCCAGGGCGTACGGCCCGCTGGAGCCTCACCGCAAGGGCACTGAGACCGGTGCCAGTCCCGATTTGGTCATTAGCCTTAACTGGTGAGTCGTTATAGATATTTCAACAGGGGAGATAATTAGAATGAGCTTATTTGGTAACTGGGTTAAATGATGACTGCGTGCGATGTTACATTTATAGTCCGTTTTAGGCTTAAATTGGGGCTTGGGGGTGGGGGGGGGTGGCCATGAGTGAAATGAAGCAGCGCTTTCTCTGTTCTAGAAAGTTCTGTCGGGCTGATTCCATATGCCGTCTCTGTCAGAGCAATGCCTTGAGTATTACAAGTACAGCATATTACTCATCTGATTCCCCTACTCTGACTGCCTGGCAGTGGGGGGGGGTCTTTTTAAGTAGGCTGAGGTGGGGGGTGGCTTTTAAAGTAAATTTTCTCTTTATTCGCAAGCATAGACCCCCCGCCTCGAGCGGTGGTTCTCACCCAGGAATAACCCTCTGTCTGCCCTGTCAGACACACACAGTGTCTGCTTATTGAGGAGCTGGGATTTTTTTTGCTGTGCTGGTTTGTGTGTAATGGGGTAACCTTCTGGTGACTAAACGGTTAGTCAGCCGCAGGCAGCTGTTCAGCATCACACAGGGCCCCCGTGTAACCTCAGTCAGCCGCCCGGCGTCCCATTTCCAGGGGAATGAGACGACTTGCTTTGGGGGGAGTGACTGAATCTCGCTGGCGGGAGTTTTACTAACACAAAAATGTTCTTAGGGCAGAATGAAAAATTATTGGTCCAGAGAGATAACCAATCAGATTGTAGAGGATGAGAGTCCAACTGATTTGAGGAGGCGGGATCAAGTCGTTTGATTGGTTGGTCTGATATCTGACATTTGACACAAGAGCGGAGCACCCGGGGGGCAGAAGGTGACCTTTATCTGTCTTTCCACATGCTCTAATCAAACGGGTGACAGTGATCGTCCGTCTCACCCCCTGTCATGGAATAATTGTAGTTTTTAAGATGTCTGCTATTAGATACATGACAGTAGTTGGATGCCACTTTTGTTTCCCACGTTTCCATGGCATGTGTGGGTGAGTCCAGCTCCGAATCTTTTTATCCATGTTCTCCCCATGTTCGTGCCGGGTTCCCCCAGCTGCAAGTTCCTTTTCCCAGTCTGAGGATGTGTCGTCAAGGTGACAGTATGTCCCCAGATTACACCAGATGTGACAGGGATTTCCAGCTCTTCCCAGGATGGTCTGTCCCTCTGTGAACAGACGAGCCTGCATCCCTGGTATGGATAGTTGGTGTAAATGCGCATGGTTGTTTGCCACACGTGGCCTGTCCTTCTGTCTGGCAGCGGATGTGGGCAGACAGCGATGGTGTCGCTTCCTTGGTTATGCTCGCCAAGGGTCACGGGTTGGCGGGGGAGGGCAGCCCTGCAGTCACTGAGTGGTGCCCTGACCGCGGGGAGTTGGGTCGCCGTGGCGACGCCATCATCCCAGGAGGTGGGATTTATTCCTGGAAGAGGCTGCAAGACGTCTGCTCTTCCTGTCGCTCCGCACTTTCATTAATGCGTTTTGCTGGAGCTGGGAGCTTTAGCTGAAACTCCCCTAATGCTGGGGGCCTTGCCATGTCCTCAGTTTCCCTCTGACCACCGGCTGCCGTCACCGTGGGGTCCTACGGCCGCGGGGTTAAGGGAGCGTTGGCCGGGTGTTAATTGCTGTTTGCTCAGGTGATCCCCCTATTTTTAACAGTTTTTCTCCCACTGATGTTTCAGTGCGTCTCCAAACAGGCTCAGACTGAGCCAGAAATTAATTAGTCCCCCCCCCCACAGGTGTAGTTACTTATGACCTGTAGAAATGATTCACTGCAATTTTTTTTTTCAAGGGTAGACCTGAAAGGAAAATATTATGAGTGAATATTGTTTGTACCAGTTCTGATATTACCGGGGTTCGGCACAGCCTGTATCCCTTAGCAGGATTTCTGGGTTAGCCGGATAACTTTTGGATTTAAGGCAGTCTAGGCTATTTGTAAGTGAACAAAGAAAAAATCAGCTTAAACTGGGGGATCTTAAATCTGTCATGTTATCCGGTTAAGTTAGAAATCCTGATTTGTTACACAAGCCCCTGGTTTTTACCCAGGTGACATACTCCATTTGTTTCTGTGTTGTATGAGTGCCGCTTGAATGATCGAAAGCGAAACCCTTCAAATTTCGCTTTGCGCCTGTACAACTCTCAGGGTCATATGTTGCGTTTATGTTTCTACAGCCACTGTCATTCATCACGTGTCTGCTCGGCATCCCTCCGATCTCTGACCCCTGACCCTTAACCCTCCCACTTATCAGTCTCCGCTCTGTGTTTCCATCCCTCCGACCTCTGACCCCTGACCTCTAACCCTCCCACTTACCAGTCTCTGCTCTGTGCCACTGCAGCGGATAACCTGTGTGAAGCCCTGAAGCAGCTGAAGCTGGCGTCTTCGTCCAACGGTGCCAGCGAGAGCGCGGAAGGCTGCCTGGACTGCCTGCTCAAAGCCCTGGCTCACAACAGTAAGTGTGACCCTCGGCTCTGTGACCCCCCACCGACTATCCGGAAGATTCCGTCCACCTGGCTTCTCAGTGCCTTGCATTTGGGAGGCATGCGAATACAGAGGTTCTCTGCGCAGTTCCTCTACCGGCCTGCTTTTTCCTGTGCATTCTGTTTTAAAATGTTATGTATTCATTACTGAAGAACAGATAGGCAGCTGTTTATGGTAATGGAGCCCCCCTCATTGGGAATGGCGCTGAATCGTGCTGAAAAGGAACTCAGTCGCGGCTCAGTGCTATCAGTAGTGAAGTCAGAAAGTCACAGGTCACGGTATGTAAACTGTAAACTGTATCATCATAAATAATTACAGATAACGGTGATCCCAAAGCTCCACTCAAGTTTGTTTAATTTACTGTTTAATTTAAAAAGCTTTGTTGGGATTAACTGTGATTTGGCATGGAAATATCACCAGGTAACATTTAGCCCATAATACCTAATAATACTATGTGATGTACTGCTTAACTTTCCTGTTGAATTAATGCCATGCATTTAGGAAATTAGCTTGTCCCGTTTCGATTACTGACTGCAGTAGAACAAAATTTTACGCCAACTTCTCCTTGAATTAATATCGTTCCGATCCTTGGTACTCCTCTGACACTGGAAAAAGGAAAATATCAGTCTCACTCTAGCCTAATACCTTATGAACTGTGAAGTGCTCTTCCTGTAAGACGGTTCGCTATTGGTTAGGTCTGCAGCGGCTTGGTTCAATTCTGGCCAGTGATTAGCTGCAGCATCCGTCAGCTCCTGCCATGTTCAGCGGCAGTCTCGTTAGCTCATCGCGTGAGATGTCGCCATTTAGAGGACAACACGGAACCTACGCGCAGTGCTTTGTGGAATGGGGGGGGGCGTGGTTTCTGATATCTGCACCTTGGGGAGTGAGAGATGTGCGTCGTTAAACTCTGAGGATGGGTTTTGGTGCAGTTGTACCCGCTGGGTGGTTGAAATACCTCCAGATTTGTTTGGAAGCTCAGTCTGTGCCCAGACCTAGGCAGGAAGGCGGGACTGCGTACGCGACTCCCGCTTGGCGTGAGGAGAGCCCCCTCCCCCGCCGTCCCTCTCCCGTGCAGCAGAAGGATGGGCCAGCTCCCGCCGGGACCCGGGAGGACTGCGCCATGATGGTCCTGGCGACTCTGGCAGCCAGGGTGGTGCATGAGGTCGGTTCTCGGCCAAACGGCGCGGGGCCACCGGCCGCGTTCCCGCCTGTGCTGCTGTCCCCCGCCTCGTCGGGGCGGTGACATCATCGCCAGGGCCCCGGGCCGCTGGCTGAGACATCATGCTTCCTGGGCCCTTCGGGGTTCTGCCGTTGTTGGCACCTTTTCATACATTTTTTTCAGTGAATTAGCTAGCTGTTTAAATGTAGATAGATGGTAACATTTAAAGCTACGAGAGATGGTGGTGAGCCAGGGAGGGAAATGGCCTGCTTGGAGTGTGGCGGATGCTCAGCGGCCTTCAGCGTGAGATGGGGATGGGCAGATAGCGGAGGGCCTTCTGTGCGCTAATGGGCGTCCTCGACGGCGGACCGCACGCACGCTGGTAAATCCTCTCCTGCCAGCACGTGAGGGTTCCCTCAGGAGCTGACTGTCAGCACTGAGGATGGATGGAAAAGAAAATGGACTGGAAGATCGACGTTATCGCGAGGAGTGAACGGCTGTACTCACCGAGTCTGGGACGTCTCTGCTGGATTCTGAAGATTGATGCTGGGATGCATGCGCGCGCATGTGTGTGTGTGTGTGTGACTAACAGGCTATTCCTGTCCTGTGTGTAGCTGTGAGAGCGTTTTAGTCTCATGATGTGGGGGTTCTGTGGTTGGGGGTGACTGTTTAGAAATTTGGGTTTGATTCCTCATCTCTCTGAGCTTCAAGCCATGTTTAACTCTAAGTAAACTCATGTTTGCTTCCTCTGCATGTCTGCATGCGCAAATGCCTGCTGGATGGCACTTATACACGTTTGCGGAATCACCGACGGCCTCTTCTCCGCCTGCTCCGCAGATGTGGAGGCCAGCGAGAAGATCCAGGAGATGGGGGTCCTCCCTCTGCTGCCCCCACTGCTGGAGCCCACGTGCCCCTGCGCCCCCAAAGTTGCCAACGTTATAGCCGAGATGGCTAAAAACGGTAGGTTGCCCAGAGTGGCCTTGACAGTCACTGTGGTTGTGGTGCTTCTGTCTGTCATGGATATATGGCTGTTAGGTGCAGAATGGGCCCATGTCTGCTGCCGTGGCGTGCGAGGTTCCATGGTGGATGTGAGCCCTGGCAGGCTGGGGCCGTGCGTCTGGCTGTGGGTCGTGTCACATGGCAGTGCAAGCTTATCTCGAGATCCGTCGCCCATCTGCCTTTCACTGGTATTCTTGCTCTCGTCGCCTCTGCCATTTTGGTGGCCATTTTGGGGGTTGATGTTTGTGTGACGCCAGATGGGGAAGGGCTTTGTGCACAGAAGGTGCAGCGTGAAAGCCATACTGCCCGTGCACCCCCCACCAGCTCCGGCCTTTTAAACGCGACCCCAGCTTGTCCTGATCCGCTCGCTTTTTCACGCGAGGTCCGAAACCCACGAATTCCTAGGCTATGTAGCCGAGCGGAGAAGAAAGGAACAAATTCAGGGCAGTCGCAGATCATGGCAGACTAGCACCTTCTGTCTGTGGTGCGTGAGGAAGTGTGTCAGAGTGGCGGCGTCGCCTGTCGGCCCGCGCTGGAGATCAGAGCGTGCACGTGCCGAAGGTGCCGGGTATTCCCATGACAACGACGCCCCCTTCAGCCAGCTTCAGGTATAGGAGAGACGCCCTATTGCTTTGGATAAAAGTGTCTGCTAAATAAATTAAAATCGAAATGATCTGAGAATGACACAAAGTACCGCAACCTATAGTCACAATCAGTTTCGTCTTCATCAGTAAAATATCTGGATGTAAGAATGGGTCTCTCAGTAAAAGCAAAATCAAAGTGCTAGTGATGGTAAGAATTATACTAAATATGTCATTTCTGTCTCGCACGGTCTGCAGGAGCAGAAGCTGGGAGCTGGTTTTCTCTGTGACTGTGGCATGCCGCAGCTGAACATTAGAGCGGTTCTTCAGCCGTCTTTTAACTCGTCTAAGAACAGCTGGGGCTCGTCTGCTTGTGCTAACTCGCCATTTCGGGGTGCCCTGATCCGGTCTCCCGCTGGCTTTCTGCCTGGTCGGGGCGGGCCGGGATCAGTGCCGCTTCGACGCCCTGAGCTGGGCGCACCGGTGGCTTTTGCCCGACGCGGGGCGGCACATTCTGGTACCGGAAAGCTGGCAGACTGATAGAAAAGGTTCAGCTTCTAGACGTCGATCGTCATGGCGGTGAGCCAGGGATATTTACAGATGTTTGATGCAATTGACTTAGAAGCATGAAGCTGGGTGATTAAGCAAGGGCCGATGACTGCACAGCTGTAGCGTCAATAAATTGGACACAGCTGCCAGGCAGCGCTGTCCGTGTGTCTGTGTGTGTGTGTGTGTCAGGCAGCATGTGGAGGACGTCATCTAGCGAAGGCAGGCAGCCCATGTCGTTTAAGGCACTGTCAAGCACGCTATGGTGCCTCTCGGTCAGTGTTCGTCCCCTTTGGAAGGGGGACTACGGTTCCTGAGTCTCGTGGAGGGGGCGTTCTAGCCAGGGGACCCGGGAGGAGGGCTGATGGGGGCAGCAGTGTGACGGAACAGGCAGACCTTGGAGCAATTGGGGTAAAGGGCTCACCGGTGTCGTCACTCAGAGTGACCACCTTCCGATCACCTGTCTGGTCTCACACTACTGACCTTCACTCATTTGCACAGCTACTGAGCAAAGCTGTGTGCGCCGGTTCCCTTATGAGAGGCCGATAATACATTAGCGTCCCCTGTAGGCGCATTGAGATGTCATTCCTGATTTCAGCTGGTCTTAGTCCTTCTGGTGTGGGGACAGATAGCAGCCAGGCCGCTGACCGTATCGCGCAGAAAATCAGGGGGAGACGCAGGAGTGTGCTCCAGTCAGCGTGCAAAATGGAGAAGCTGCGGGGTGCGAGCACGGTGGCTGGGCCAAAGGCAGCTTTTGGAGTCCATTTCGCACGCGCCCCGACTCAATAACAATCAAGTTCTGGGATGAATAATTTATGAATCAATCATACAGCAGCCGATTACGATTTCTTTGCGTTTTTTGAAAATTCTGTCTCTCTCTATACACAGGCATTTATATTTGTGGACTAAATGAAAGATTAATCATGCATTTTAATTGGCCTCGTTCAAGTCAGGGTAGTGGTGTGGCGCTGATGCTAGGTGCTGACCCACAATTTTTTATACAACCATATAAATACATGGCCTAAATCAATATCAATTTACAAAGTTGCACATCAGTACTTTTTAATGTACATTCTGAAAGCCGCTTTGCTATGGAATGTTAGTATATGATCATTTATGCTTTTTATATGCAAACATGAAGCATTAAGAACAAGCTGGAATTATAATAAAGGCACCCAACTGCGACCAGTAGCACAGCATTACCATTTGTTCCAGAAAGCCTGATTTATGAAGAAGCAGGTTGCATATTGGCTTTCTCTGGATTGATGCATCCTCTATTGAGCCGTGCTTCTGCCGCTTGCTTTCAGCGGGTGTAATGTCCTGAGAGACCCAGTCGATATAAAATAAAATTGCAGCGGCACAGAGTTATTTTGCATGCCGTCGGTGCCCTGCCTCTCTGTGTATCCCTTATTGTGTCCTCTGCCTGACCGATGTTCTCTTATGAGTGCGCTGCTTCTCTAACGGGCCGGCTGCCAATGCATTTGTCCACAGAGTTTATGCGGGGCCCCTGTGTGGACGCTGGACTAGTGCCCCCGCTGGTGAAGCTGCTCCACTGCAACGACCAGGAGGTCCTGCTCCAGACGGGCCGGGCCCTGGGCAACATCTGCTATGACAGCCGTAAGTGACACCCCTCCAGAATCCCCCTTTCCTGAGACCTTCTCCCCCTCACGACAACCACCAAGGCTCCAGGCCACTAAGCAGATGGTTTGCTGTTGATGGCTGTGAGTGGTTAGGCGGTTTGGCTTGTGACCATACGGTGGTCGTTTCGAATCCTTGATGCTGGATCCGTTGTTGTACATTAAAGGAAACTACTTATAATCAGTTGCTATAGTTAAATGTCTTTATTTAAAATTTGTAAGATTGTTCCATTGTTGCCTTCATTGCAGGTAATGATGATACGATAAAAAGGCCAGTAATGATTCAAGCTAATCGGTGATATATTTAAGACCTGCCATAAATTGACAAAATGGAGCGTTGGGTGATCAGGTTAATCTGCCCACTGCCAGAAGGGGATTTTAAAATCAGAAGCAGGGAGGGGTCAGACAGCAGGGGGCGCTAGGTGGGAGGCGAGTAGGGCTGGGGTCAGGGATGTGGCCGTGTGACCCTGTGGTAGTCGGTTTCAGTTTCGGTGAATTCCCGGTCAAATAAATGATGCAGGCATTGCCGTGAATACAGGAGAGCATCAGGCAGGGGAAGTGGCAGGGGAAGCGGCGGGGGAAGCAGCGGGGGAAGCGGCGGGGGAAGAGGCTGGGGAAGAGGCGGGGGAAGAGGCGGGGGAAGAGGCGGGGGAAGCGGCAGGGGAAGAGGCAAGGGAAGCGGCGGGGGAAGCGGCGGGGAAAGAGGCAGGGGAAGAGGCAGGGGAAGAGGCAGGGAAGCGGCAGGGAAAGAGGCAGGGAAGCGGCAGGGAAAGAGGCGGGGGAAGCGGCAGGGAAAGAGACAAGGGAAGAGGCAGGGGAATCGGCAGGGAAAGAGGCAGGGGAAGCGGCAGGGGAGGGGCAGGGAAAGAGGCGGGGGAAGCGGCAGGGAAAGAGACAAGGAAAGAGGCAGGGGAATCGGCAGGGAAAGAGGCAGGGGAAGCGGCAGGGGAGGGGCAGGGAAAGAGGCAGGGGAAGCGGCAGGGAAGCGGCAGGGAAAGAGGCAAGGGAAGCGGCAGGGAAAGAGGCAAGGGAAGCGGCAGGGAAAGAGGCAGGGAAGCGGCAGGGAAAGAGGCAGGAAAGTGGCAGGGAAGTGGCAGGGAAAAGGCAGGAAAGTGGCAGGGAAGTGGCAGTGGCGCCGGAGGTGACCCTGCAAACCATGACGGCGCTGAGCTCCACAGGACCGCAGAGAAGCAGGCTGCTGTGAATCGGGACAGTCTGAAGGGCACCGTTAGGTAGTACCGACAAGCTAATCCAGCGGACGGCCAGGCTGCACGAACTGGTGAGAGCGGGCTGCCGTCTGGCACGAGCCGTCGAGGCGTTCTTACTGCAACGGCAGCCGCTGGCTGCACGCCACGGCGCCGGGAGCGAGCGTGTCGGGACAGCAGCTGTCTGAGATGGGGGCCCGGGCCCCAGCATCTGTCCGCCCACGCTGGGCGAGGATTATGGCGCCATCACATGCTACCGGGAGGTGGTCAGGTGTACGGGGCCAAAGTGGGCCAGTAGGACAGGCTGAGTGCTGGTGGGTGTCCTACGGTCCAGCTGCTCTCCACAGACGCCACTCACTCTCTGTGGTGAGATGAAGGCAATATGGAGGCACCGAGCTCGTCAAGTATCACTTTAGCGAACAGTCGTTAAAATCCAACAGCAGATTGTGGTGTTTTACCCTGAGTGTGGCAGTTACCCCAAAGTACTTATGTAAAACAGGTCAAACTAATATTAAACTGTGGCAAGCCTGTCAAGCTACATGGCACAAAAGTCAAATAAGTGGATACATAAGTACATGCATACTCACTCACTCACTCACTCACTCACTTACTTACTCACACGCTCACTTACTCACTTACTCACTCACTCACTCACTCACTCACTCACTTACTCACATTCTCACTCACTCACATGCTCACTCACTCACTCACATGCTCACTCACTCACTCACTCACACGCTCACTCACTCACACGCTCGCTCACTCACTCACTCACTCACTTGTTCACTCACTCACTCACTTACTGTATTCATCCTAGTTGACTAAGTCAGCATTGGAATCATCGGAATTGCTTACCAACCCGAGGTAGATAGTTCAGATCCAGAAACTACAAATCCAGACCAAGATTTTGTTTCAACCATCCAGTTAAGTATCAGAGTCAATGTCACGATGTACTCAACTGGTTGGTTGAAACAAAAGGTCTGGACTTCTACTTTCTGGACATGTCTACCTCTGTTACCCACATACTGAAACCCAGGGGATGCTAATTATGTCTTATTTCACATAGTAAGTGACAATATTTCTCATTGTGTTGTGAAATGTTATGCAACGGCTAGAAGGCGTGTTTCGGTAAATTTTGTTTTCTGCTTATTGTGTTTTTTATTTTTGTTTTTTAATACCATTTATTTTTCATTTGTAGAACCTCAATTATTGATTTAGTAATTATAGTTAGTATAGACAGTGGGTAACACTGGATGCTACTTTTGGGTCCAATCATTGACTTCTAAACTTGGCAGTAGTCTAAGATCACCTAGGTTGGAGATTCGGGCTGAAAGCGCTATAACAGTGGATTTCCAGCACTCTGGTCTACAGATCCAAGATGGCTGGTCCCTAGGGGCAGAGAAGCTAGTACCCCCTCTATTTTTGATATTAAATTATGTAGCAAGCGACTTTGAAATAAGTAATTGCTAACATTTTGTCATTTAAAAACATTTTCTCTCTTCTTTGGGGGAAAAAATCACTATTGTAATAGTGAATTTTTTTTCTCTTCTTTCCTTTGGCCATCAGAGGCCACTGCAGTTTACGGTTGCACGGTTACAGTAAAAACAAAGTTGGAGCAAAGGTCCAGTTAACCCTGATTCATTTGCTTGAGCTCTAATTGAGGTTCTACTCCATTAACTTTGATTATGTTGCTTTAACAGATTTGAATATTGTTGCTTTTTCTTAAGCAGAGTGGTAACGAGGTTGATCGTTGTTGTAGTATTCTGATCCGGCTGCTCCGGCCCTTTTGTTTGTTGTAAAGAAGCTTTTTGCCTTTGATTTATTAATGCTTCTGTTTTCTGTTCTGATTTGCAGGTGCCTGTTTTGTTTTTCTCGTCTTGTTTTGTACCTGAACTCTTTGTTTTGCAGATGAGGGCAGGAATGCAGTTGACCTGGCCGGTGGTGCAAAGCTAGTAGCTGAACACTTACAGTCACTGTCCCAAAATACTGGGCCGACCAATGGGAAGCTGTTGACTGTCTTATGTGGCATGCTGATGAACTATAGCAATGATAATGGTAATAAACCACCCCGCAAAAACAATCGAACAAACAAGAAACAAAACGATCTTAGATGCTATAACCTTGCATAGGACTGTGGTATTGCCAGTCTGTCAGATGGAGGTCTGTCGGATGAATGTAATGTGATGAAATCCCCACAGGGGGCAGCATTGAGCCCTCTCTCGTATCGTTTCAATGTATATGCGAATACGTGGTGGAGTGGGCACTGAAGTAGCAATGCTGGTGAGAATGTGAGACAAATGGCTGGCAGGGGAACACCAGTGGTCACTCGGCACTAACAGTCTGTTTTCCAGCTCTCCGTGCTTCGTAGCTGCGTTCTGGTACAGCACAGCCGGTGCTTGCTGCTTCTTGTGAGGCCTACTGTGTGTCTGTCTCTGCCCTGCCCTTCCTCCCTCCTGTCACTCAAAGACTTGTGTATTATAGCAGTCTTACCAGCGCTCGCTTCCGGCAGCCCGCTGCGCTCGGGTCCTCGTAAATCTCTCCCCGAGGCGTCCAAGGCTTTCCGCCTGCTAAAAATTTAATAAATGAGAATTGAATGCCAAGCATTTAATATTGTACCTGAGTCCTCAAGCAGGGAGCAGTGTTAGGACATTCACTACGCAATACTACTCGCATGGTATGGCAAATAAAATGCAAAGGTCATGACTGACACTAACTGCACGATTAGACAGATTCTGACACGGATCACGCCTCTGCACAAAGATCGTCTGCTCTCTTTTCAAAACAAGACCCTAGACATGCGAATATCTGTGATACAAATACTTGCAGTGGCAGCCAAAGGCTTATTGCTGCTTGCATCATCCGCCACTATATATGCCAGCGAGAACCATTAGGACCACTTCACACAAAGGCAGTCTGCGTTCATATTTATCCTGAGTGGTCTGCAGCGAGATTTAACGTCACACGTGGCTGGGGGCGGATATCTCGTGGTTCCGGCCCTAATTTACACCCAGCCCAGTAATTCGATGCATTTGCAGTGACGAGTCACCCTGGTGGTTATAAATCTCTCGCCAGCTGCCTTTCATTTTCATATTTGACCCCCCCATCCCACACCTCACCGAAATAACAAACTGGAACCCACAAGGTACAAGGCAGCATTAACAGCTTGGTGACACGCGGAGCCGCCGCCATTGTTAGAATGCAAAATGAGGGTTACATAACGGGCATCATTATGCTTGGGGGGGCTGAGCTGTTCTGGAATACACTCTGCCATCTCGTTTTGATTTCGGAGGAGAACCGGTGCTGCCGTTTATGGACATCTGCGAACACGCTCATCGTGATGGATGAAATCCAGCGGCGGGCTCTCAAAGGGCGAGCGGCGACTCTCCTCTTAAATAATTCCGCGGCCTTCGGGCTGTTTTTTTTTTAATTGAGCTTTTCTGGGTTATTTATGGCCAGCCACTGCCCGGCGTAGTGTCCGTGAGCCGCGAATGCCGAGTTATCATTCTCTGCATTCCTCTTAAGCCCTGAGCTTGTGGGATCGCTGTTTGCGGGGGATTGGGGGGGGGGGAGCGGCCGCATCGCATCGTCCGGGATCCGGTAGCGAATCTGAAAGGGATGATTTTTAGGCTTCTACTGTATTCAAGAAGCTGAGGAAGGTCAGACCTTCTTTGTGTTTGCTGTTCCATTACAGATGCATATATACAACCCTACATTGATTAGTTGTGTTGTGGGTCATATTTTGTTCCCCTGTAAACCATACATTTGCTCAGCAGATATCAGTTGAAAATGCTGGAGGCCTGGGCTCCAGTAGTTATTAAATCAAATATTTCATTCAAAATGTTAAATGTTGTTTTACTAGTGAAATGGTTCAATTTGTGCAGCTCGGCTGGGCTTAATCAGGCCCCGAATGATCCGGGGTAAATTGAGAAACCCAATAAACACAACAGAAAAATGTGCATTATGAAGCTCCCCCAACCCATTCCCGTGGTTGGTGTGACAGAGAATTCTGCAAACCATTAATCCATGGAGATGAGTTTGCCTAGTCCTGCTTCCTGCTGGGGGGATGCTTGCAGTTCCTAGCCCTGGGCCAGGAGGACACCACTATGTGCTGCTATTTCCTTCAGCACCCTCCCCAATCAGACTCGATTAGACTGTTACAAATTAAAGATACGGATAAAAAAAGCTTCACAAGAACCATGTTCTGCATGTTTCTGCGGATCACAGTTCTGTGCACTTTTCTCACTAACCTTGTTTCATTTCTGCAGCTTAAGAGGGAATATTCCTCTCAAAAAGAGGCAGGTCCATGTGTGAGAGTAGCTAACAGTGCAGCTTAGGTTAGCAATAGTTCGCTTAGCATCTTTTAGGCGTCGTTGGAGCAGTTCTGCAACATGTGCTTATAGCAAGAGGCTTTGGTTTTCACCGCTGTGGGAGAAATTAGGGCAGAAATAAAGACTTTGCTTTGATGAACCTGAAGTGCAAAAGAGTAGCATGTCCCTGGTAAATCATGTTATCTTTGATGGCTGCACATGCTTTGCTGATAACTTGCGTTATTCAGTGTAATTGAAATGCATCTACAGTGCCCAAAGTGCGATTGAAGGACATAAAGTGAGCCATCAGTATGTGGCGTCAAAGCTGCCTGCCCACCCACCCCATCTCCTGGGTGTCGGGTTTTCAGGCTCTCATTTCTCAGTTCTGTACAGTCATGCAGTCAGGCCGCTCGTAAATGAGCAAGGATGGCTTCCTCCAAGCTCTGATGTGCAAGCACACCTTGAGATCCTGCTTGCCCGCCAGTTTAATTCAGACACCGGCTGCAGAGGTTAGAGTGAAGTATGGGCCGTGAAGATGCTGGATCCATGATCAAACGTTCAACCCCCAACTGAGTAAGAGTCACTGTACTTTCCAGGTATGAAATCCGCTTTTCTGCTGCATAAATACGGCATCCAGCTGCGTCGATGGCAAGATGTGTTCGGTTGTAAGCCGCGTGTGTCACCTTGAGTAACGACGCCTGCTAACAACGCAATAGTACACCGCCCTGATCCCCCCCCACCAGCTGGTCTCTGGCTCTCCTCCGAGATTCACTCTATGGTCCCTCTCTCCATTTTCTTCCGACTGCTTTATCGATCTAGGTCTGTAAATACAGCCAATCGCCCAAGTAGGCAGTACAGCGGCCGCTCACAGAACGACTGTGATCAGACCTACGCCTCTGGGCGAATGACACACATTTAAATAGCAGAGGTAGCTAATTCAGAACCAGAGAAAGTGAGCGACGAATTGGGCGAAGGATACGAAAGAGGAGTAAGGATGATAAACACTCTCTTCATTCTTATTGGATTTGGGATTTTGTGGAAGGAAAACGATGCCCTGTCATCTTTAAGTGCGCTGGGCTGGTTTCCAGGCCAGACAGCATAGCAACAGCTGAGTCGTTCTTCTGTAGCTCTTTGAACCAATGAATGGACTTGCTGTGGAAAAGATCCACGTCCTCTTCACTGGGGTCTGGGACAGCAGCGGGTGCCTTTCAGAGGGGCGTTGGCCGTTCTTGCACGGGGGAGCTGTACCGATTTTTACCTACACTGGTAGCTGGTCACATTACTACCTGGTATATGGTGCCTTATATGGCGTGTAGTAGTAGCAGGTTTCGAAAGCAGTGAAGCATGGAAACGATTTTGTTTCTTGTTTTGCGGAATGGTTGTTCCTGTTCGTTGTAGATATGGCTTTCTCTCCCCTCCCTTCCAGTATCTCTTCCTGTCCGAGTCAAACACTAACTTCTTGTTCCTTCTTTTTCCCCCATTTCAGGATCCCCATTGCCCCTTACTGACGCCTTAATCCCCGTGATAAGTTGAATTATACTGGGACGATGTGGCTTGGCATTAAGAAAAGGATAGGATGCGACCTCTCTCTTTGCGCTCGTCTTTGATGCACACTCTGTTGCCGTGGCGCTTTCCCCACTCGCCGCTTCTTTGAGCGAGAGTGTCCGCCGAGGGCTTCCCGATATCCTTGACACTGGCATGAAAGAGGAGACGCCGGAGCATTGCCTCTTCCTACGTGGTGGAAAAAACCCAGCCGTCTTCATGGCAGGATCGGTGGAGAAGCAGCATCTTGCCTTTCGAGATGCCATCCGTCTTGAGCGGCAGGGAGTCTCAGCCGGGCCGCTGGCTGCTGGTGCAGACACCGTTTGCTGCAGGGGCCTCGTTCATCACCCCGTTAAATTTAAATGTTTTCTGAAGTGTAAGGAGGGCGTCGGCTGTTGCGGCCGCCAGCAGAGATCCAGGACACGGAAATGACCCCCAAAGACTTCAGTACAGTCTGCCTCTCTGTAGGGTGTAGAGAGAGCTCTTTATGTGGTTATGACGACGCTAACATGCAAAACTGCTTCATTCACTGTTCGGGTAAAATAGCTCAAGGGATCACTCGCCAAAGTACAGGGATGAGGAGGGATGACTCGGCCGCGCCCAGCCGGGTGTGTCGTGTGCATCAAAGCGAGCCGTCTAGACGGCGTTCCCATGCCTCAGCGGCTTAGTTTGCATCCTCGGCGGTCCTGTGCTCGCAAATCGCCTTTGCTCGCTAGCATGCTCGCCCACCTCTTCATCCTTCATGGTACTTCACTAATCATTCAGCCATTTGATTCCGCCTCAGTCTTCGACGAGTCCCTGCTCCTCTTTGCTGAAGTAGCTGCATCTTCCTGCCCGCCCTGTGCATTTACCTCGACCATCCTCTGCTCTTCATTTGGCTTTCTGCTGATCGTAATTGGGGAGTAAGAGGTCGGGCTCGCCTTCTTGGTGTCCTCGTGTGTAGATCCCCCAAACGCTAACAAGGATCCACCCCCCCCCCAACTCCCTGTGTGCGTCCGCACGTGCTAACACCTGTGGTCTCTGGTGTTGCCGACACCGCAGGCGAGTCGTGAGCGGTTTGCCGGAGCCCTCCGTCTGCTTCTCGGCGCAGCCCGGCGATGTGGCCCCCCCACCCAGCACCGTCACCCGTCTCGTTTCAGACTCCCTGCAGGCCCAGCTGATCAACATGGGCGTGATCCCCACGCTGGTGAAGCTGCTGGGCATCCACTCGCAGAACGTGGCGCTGACCGAGATGTGCCTGATCGCCTTCGGGAACCTGGCGGAACTGGGTGCGTTCTCCGGATGGGCATGTACATACCTCTGCCCCTTTATCGGTCTCCAGGCTATGCCAGGAAACTTCTGCCTGAGTAGTTTTGTAACCCAAAGAGAACTACAAAAAGTTCAAGCTATACTGCCCCACAATGGCAAAACACTGTAATTACATTTATCAAATTTGACTTGCGACCATATTCGGGTCTCTTAGGCTTTGTTTTAGCTTGTGAGAGCATCCTAGTTCAGCTTCAGAAACTCATTTACCTACTTACTGCACATATAGGTGGACAGTCAAGAACTCTGAAGTCCTTGTCAGTTTCACTGTAAGTGCAGTTATGATGTTTAGTCTTTGGAGGGCAGTATACGCAACATGTAATTTCTGTCTATAACACACCAGCGTGATTGGTACTTAATACTTGGTGGCTGTGTCCCATGGCAGAGTCCAGCAAGGAGCAGTTTGCAGCCACCAATGTGGCCCAGGAGCTGGTCAAGCTGTTCCGCAAACAGGTGGAGCATGAGAAGAAGGAGATGATCTTTGAGGTCCTCGCCCCCCTGGCTGAGAACGGTGAGTCAGAGTCCCAGGGTCAGGGGTGGCAGTCGCTCCAAAAACTGGTTCACTTGTATGGTCAGAAGACTCCCAAAGAAAGGCTCGAAAGTCCAGCCACAAAAGCGACCTGTATGTGTGTATAGCTCACGGCTCCTGCCTTTAAAATATCAGTCGTCATGTGCACTTAGGATGCATGCGTGCTGTCATTTTGCAAGTGGGCTTCGAAAGTGCTAAATGAATAAATGGAATAAGCCGCAGGTTCTGGATAGACGCGTGTGCGAGTGTGTGACTGGCGCGGCTGGTTCGGCTGCTCTCGGGGATGCACTTGCTCTCGCGTCGGCTTTAAAGGCCCTTCACTGCAGCTCCGGGAGATGTTCACCTTTCCTTTGCCTTGATACTGTGCCGCGAGGCCCTCCGGTGGCTATAGCTCACCTAATCAGACACATTTAGTACCTCTTTCAGCTCTTCCCTGGGTTCCCGTACCGCCACGGCCCAGGGAACGTTAAGCATCAGACGTCCTTGCAGCCTCCCTGACCCCACGCTCCAGCTCGCGGAGTCCTGCTCATCAGCTCTAAGTTTAGCTCGTTTCTCTTGGTCCCCTGGAGTAAATCAGGAACCTCGTAATCCACAGGCAGACAACCTCTGGTCCTCGAGGAAAGGAGCCTGGCTCCTG
>JAODKN010000016.1:8519000-8531069 GCA_026774425.1 Petrocephalus zakoni | reverse complement strand
CCCCCCCCCCCCCCCCCCCCCCCCCCCCCCCCCCCCCAACAAAGGATTCTTTTCTTAACCAAATTACCACACTCAGGTTCGATATTCAGTATTAGCTGATTAACTCTACAGAGTATAAAGATATTTCAATACACAAATTTATCAGATTTTGCAGATATCTAGAATGGTTTTAACCCATTTAACCATATCATGTATAATGGGTAGATATGAATTTCTCTGGCTGGGGTTGATGCCCACCTAATTACTAATATTATGAAAAGGAGTCTTCTATTCCATCTCTTAGGCCCGGAACGCATGACCAGGCTCTGATGCCCAGTCCCTCGGCCCTTTCCAAAGGCCATTTCATTTTGCTTTTTCACTTCCCTTCATGCCAGATCCAAAATGGCCATCATTCTTTTTCATCGATCATTTCCGTCAAACTCGCGCACGCCCTTCCCATTCGCGTGGTTCTGGAGCAAGTTTTACGCAACACTTTACAGAGAAGCTGGATTTTTAGAGAGAACCCATCTCCGAGCTGCATAGCCCACAGGTTGCCATGGAAACAGGCTTCCCAGAACAGGCGATGGGCCCATGTGCTCTTACGTAGTCCTGCGTGAAGTCGATCATGTTCTGCAGGTCGATGTCGTCCCGGTACGCCCGGATGTTGTTGTTGATGAAAAAGTTGAGCTGGTCCTTGATCCAGTCCTTGAAAACGAAGGCCAGGATTCCGGCGGTAAGCTCCAGGAAGAAGATAATCCCCAAAAACACGGAGAACTACACAGAAATAGGTCAGGGTCAGGCCTGATATATATAACATTCAGATCACACTTCAAGTAGTTTACATTCAATGACCGACTCACATTACATCTAAAATTTGTGTCTCACACAGTATCTTTTAAAAACAGATATGTGGCTACAACACAAAGGTGATTAATAGTCATTGCTGACACACCACACAACGACGAAATGTGTCCTCTGCATTTAACCCATGTGACACACTAGTGGGCAGCTATTTCAGCAGTGCTTGGGGGGCAGTACCTCACTCAGGCTACGTGAGAGGTACTTGTGGGTCGAGGACTTGAACCAACAACCTTCTGATTACACAGTTGCATCCCTAAACATTATGCCACTGCTGCCCCCATCATAACATTTAAATAAAATTAGTCAGTTCTGCATTCTTCAACTACATTTATTTCTAAAGCATTTACCTAGGTCTGAAATAGAAATGTTATAAGCCAAGTTCTTATAGATCAAGAACCCACAACACCAGAGGCATAAGCTTCTTATAATGTCCCCCATGCAGATTTATTTATATTTTTTGCTCCTTATTTCTATACGAATATCCATGTGCACAAACAAAGCCTCTGATGGTTAAACGTACCAGGACTGTGGGCGGGCCTTCTGTCTATCGAAATTATCAGTAAATTATAGTAATTTTTCTCATTATCTTCAAACGATCAAGGCCAAAAAAAACTCCTAGAAAAAGTCTAAGCAGGACATTCAGATTATACCCTGTTTATTCCAGTAGTGAACTTTTGCTTTCACTTCAGTAAATCTGCTGGCAAAATGAACGCTTCATCAAGGCAGAACCTGCTTGACAACCTTCCCTAAAGTTGAACTGAAATCTGTAGGGGATTTTGAGACAAAACATGATATTCTTGGTTCCCATGTCTCTCAGTCTGCACTCACACACACACACACACACGGCTTGGGAGAGTGCAAAAGAGGCGGTAGGTGGCGGACGTACAAACTTAAGCAGAAAGGTGTTCTCCCTCAGCGCACCGATGCAACCAGCAAAGCCGAGGATGAACATGACCCCCCCGACCACGAGGAAAAGCCAGACTGGGTCGAAGCCCCCCAGGTCTGTGATGGAGGAGAGATTGGAGAGCACCCCCTATAGGGACAGAAGGTGCAGAGTCATATGAGAAAGACAGGGCACAATGATTATGTTACGATTTTAGAGCATATCACCATGGCTGAAAAACGGATCGATATCCTGGAGAAAAATTACTTTGAAGCACAAAAAATATCCACCCAGCAAAAGGAAAAATAAAAAAAGAGGTGGAAATACAAAAAGGTCCAGAAAGTGAAAATCCAGCCCATGATTCAGTTTCAACCAACCAGTTGAGTACAAAGAGTCGCAGTCACAGAGTGCTCGACTGACTGATCCAAACTAAACCTTGGTCTGGATTTTTACTTTCCGGACTTGGAATTTCCACCTCTGACAAAAAGCAGTTTAGCTACCCTGGGGCCCACCCAGATAAGCGGAAGGCCTTCGCAGCTGACAAAGAGAGGGCCGCTAATTCTGCAGGATCAGGGTGCAATGCCAGTTCTCCATCATGGTGCAGTATTGCACTGATGCTTTCAGTCTGTCCCTTATACATGGGATATTCTGCCCATTGCTGACATTCACTCTAAATAAATGGGCTTTCCATTTCCTCTCTGACTTTGTTCTTGACATTTCTCTCATTTTTTATATTAATGTTGCAGCAAAACAAAAATTACCTGCTGACTTTGATACTTTACTTTGTAGCACGTATGTTAGAATGGAAGCCATATGATAACAAATCAAACTTATCAAAGTGACAAGCACACAGGGCCTCTGGCCGCGCCTCCAGAGTCCCCCACGCCACCTCAAAACAGCACCTCTTGCCTCAGTACTCCTCAGACTACAGGTGTGTTCTTCCACACAATCCCTGCCAAAGCCCCAGCATGGAATGCAGGAGAATGCGTACAAAATACGCAAATATTTAGTTCTGTAGACATAACCAAAACACTGAAGTGGCCACTATGGATCCAGGTCACGGCATCAACTGGAACACAGAATTAAGGCGCGACAAACAGGCCCTTTTTAAGAAGGTCTTTCTTTTGCAAGAGGTTTTTATTTTATTGAATATACCACTTTGATCATTTAAAAGTGTTAAACTGAGTGTTAAACCATCACATGGTGGGTCTAATTCAGTCAACACCGAAAAAAATTCTTTAACTGTTAGCGCAAGTGAAACACAAGCGTTTAACACAGTAAAAATAGCGTATGCCAGATTCAAACCATTTCTATGGAATTAAAATGACACAAACAAGGATTGGGAGCTTTATTAGTGAATGCAGTTGTTTATTTAACATAATTAGGATTAATGTCGTTAATTTGTACAAACTGTCGCTTGCCTGATGCCCATCATTAGTAGTCGGTCAGTAAGTATAGTGTTCTATCAAGGAAGTGTGCAGAGGCAGGATACAACCCCAAACCCTACTGGTGTGATGGAGAAGTGGCACCTATTGAACCTCTCTGCTAAACTGAATTACATTTAAAATTACACCAATAATTCATTGATTCAGAAAAGTAAAAAAAAACTTGAAATTGAAATACAAAAAGACATTGAATTCCATTTAATCTAGCCATTGAATGGCTGCTGTTTTAATAAGAACCTTAATGCACACAGATATTTAATCATAGTGTATAGTCCAGCTATTAATAGACAATGTTAATATTTTATCAGGGTCTCTTCGTTCTATTAACAGTCTGCTTCTGTCTCTCGGCTCTCTGCTTTGCTGCAAGCGCAAACATGCACGCTGACAGGAGTGCAAAGAACAGGCAGCCAGCCTTGGCCATTGATGTGGCTCTCCTCTGCCCCAGCATCGCAATATGGCGGTAGAGAGAATCAGTAGGGGTGGCACCCCGATGCCCTGGCTAGAATTACTCACTGTGGCCCTATCAGATCTGGCCTCCAAATCATCCCCAACATCTGATTGGTGAATTCTCTCCTGCCCCACTGTGTGGTGAGCATACTGGCGCAGAATGGCCGCCGTCACGTCAACCAGACGAGAGATACTCAGTGGTGGATGAAGTGGCTCCCCATTGGTTCCGTTAAGTGTTTAGGTGTCTAAAATAGCGCTATATAAATGTAACAGGCATTCATTCATTTACCACCCACTCAGAGTCTTCCATTACAACTAAGTATCAGTGCCACTTAAAGAAACTAGCTTCAAATTACCTGTAAACACAAATCGGAGACTCACCTTCTCGCTCCATGCCCACAGGCCGATCCCCAGGAAGGCCACACCCAGCAACTGCAAGACGGCAGACGGAGACAAACACGTTACTCCCAGCAGCAGTGATGCAGCCGCATCAGCACCGAAGCCAGGCTGCTGGGTCAGAATGCCAGCATCCTCCAGGGTACACCAATCGCGATTCAAAGCTGTACATGCCGTATCAAAGGAGCTGTGAATGTTGGAAGCCAGACCAAAAGGCTCATTCCGCAAAAATGCATAAAATTAAATAAACGTTCAAAGGGCTGTACTACACGCACACACAAACAAGGAAGAGAACTTTAGATTGGGAATCATATGCACCAATTCTAGGGATGGGCAGAAAATAGCATCACCTTTTTCATGGAGGAAAAATATCTGCCGAGAGATAAGTGACCCAGTTATTAAATTATTCATACCTGCATAAGCCCAATGCTGTAATTCTCACTGAGACAATGACACGCATTAGAGGAGATTCAGGACGTGTTGCAGACCTGCAGACTTGGCAGCCTCTGTGCAGAATTATTGGACGACCTTACCAGAGATGTGCAAAATGAAAGGAAGCTGGGGGCAGGTTTGTCAGAAGGGGCAGGGCAGGCTGCATTGTGGCTGCTTCCAGTTTGGCAGCTTCAGAATGCCTCTCAGGGGAGGAACTGAGTGGATGGCACAGCAGCTGACTGGTACCCAAAATGCACATGGGCTGGGAAATACTAGGTGCCGTCAACCGCCATGTGGTATAAGCCAATGAGGAGCAACAAAGCAATCAATGGGAAGTTGAACCAATCAGGAATCAATAGCCCCTGATAAGTTTGCCCACCATATAATTCATAGCTTTTGGCCTCCTCAGGAACAATGGGCCAACCTTCCCAGGCTCCAAAAGCACAGGAACACATGTCCTCAGAGAGACCCTGCAAAAGCTGCTTACTTCAAACGGAAATTTGCGGCCAACCAGCAGTACGTCAGGCACAAAAGTTTTTTAAATACTGTAGTATTCTGAACAAGTCTAAAGCAAAATGTTCAAGCTGACCCTACATCACATATAAACACCATTTTCAACTTCCTAAATTGCAAATTCAATGCAAGCGGCAGTTAAAAAAATTCACGTGACACTTACACCCCGCCCCCCTCAAGAATAGCAAATGGGGAAAGATGCAAATCTTTCTTTATCACATAAAAAACGTTCAGTTCAGTTTCTCACAAATGGGCGTCGTCATGTTCTCCAATGCCATGTACAACTAATTTATGCATCGTTTTTTTCAGCATCGACATTCCTTTCAATCGCTTCTGCGATGATAAACCCCTGCAAAGCTGCTACAGACTGAGGATCGCACATCTGAGGATACAATAAAACGCCCGCGTCGGCCTCGATCCCGCTGCGCTTATCAGCCACCACCACCTGCTTTGGCTTCGGGCTCACATACGAAAGGCCAGGAATCTAACCTGCATTTACTTATACTGCAGACAAGAACCGGGCCTCCAAACGCGACGTTTTCGTGGCTCTCGTGTGGCTGTCACAGCTCCGCCTCCCTCCCAGGACTGCGCACCAGAAAAGGCCCCCCGTCGCCTCGCACCGCAGCCCGCGGGCATAGGAGGAGCGAAGCAACTTAACCCAAATTAATAAATGTCCACTCCCTCATTCCATGTTAATTATGTTTTAATTATTAACGAGGGAACAGAGCACAGGCCCATTAAAGAAAAAAAAAAAGTGATAAATAATGCTAACGCGAGGACACGACTGACCGGTTTGACAGTGTTGTTTACTGGAGTTCATTGGGTTGTCTCCAGCGAGCTGCCTTTAACATCTGTCTGCAGATATTTTAAAGATGGGGGGGGGGGGGGGCAGCAGGTTCGATGCTTCTCGTCTGTCCTGGTATGCTGTTCTGACAAACCGCTATGCAAGCAAAACTGAGAAAGAGGGCCTTGTTTCTGTCTGACAGACGTATGGGGGGGCACTTCAAACAAGGTGGTGTTAAGAGAAAGACAGCGAGAGACAGGATGAAATAGCGAAAGTGTGTGTGTGACTGAGAGAGAGGGAGAGAGAGAGTGTGTCTCCAAAAATGCTTGTAAATGTAACATTTCCACTGAGAAATAAGCTACGTCAATATTAGGGGTTTTTTCCTTCAATGTACCATGCGATTGAATTGAAAATGTTGCATAATATGAAAATAACCACAAATATAAAGCCCTTCCTTTTAAACCATGGAATATATTGACTTATCGGCTAATTCTGTTACCTCTTTCCATGCACGGGGTTTAAAGTCAAGTGGAGAATCTTCCTAAGCCAATAACACCTACTTGCAAAGACACACAGGGCCTGTGAAACAGAGCAGCCTAGAGTCACAATGAGGGACAGACGACTTTCCTTAGCTTGGGAATGGGGTTCTTAGCTTGGGAATGGGGTTCTTAGCTTAGAGGACGAATCCCCAAAAAAGGGTGCGGATTATGGCCACAACCAGGTCACGTACGTGACGTTTGGTCAGATTAGCAAACCCTTATTTATGCAGCGGAACAGAAAATCATGCACTGCACGTCTCTTGGGTCTCTAACCTCGCTGTCGTCCTCCAAACCCAGCAACACCATTACCCTACTGCAGTGGAAATTCTAAGCGAGCTCGAACCCTGCTATAACTAGGGCCAGTGGAACGGTCTGCGTTTGTGGGTGCGGCCGCAGCGAGGGCCACAAGTACTGGCATGCCTCAAGAGCACAGGAGGCCAGCGTGTATCAGAGCGCCCCCTGCTGGGCGGCGGGCGACTACCGCGCGTGGCCTGCTAGAACGCATCATCTTGGGGTGTCAGCAAAGCTGCCATTTTCCCCCCAGCACGTCACCTGCACTGGGGACCACTGGGTTCAGCTGTTAGTGGATTACCAAGGAGGAGCTGAGAATAACTAATCTCGGCTATATATACAGCGGCAAGAGAGGAGGGGTGAGGCGCCAGTGAAGGCCAGTAGTAAGTGTCCCACATGCTGTATTTCCCCACTGTGGCAGTGGGTATCCTGGCAGGGCACCACAGCCACCGGGCACATGCAGAGTAGCACCAGTGGAGTGCAGTTAGCACTGCTGGGCCGCACTTTGCATGCACCCCTGGTGGTGCTACAAAAGTAATGGTCAAACTGTCCCTCCTTCATCCAAGGTTCCCACTTTTGCCCAAAGCAATGCATATATATTTTGGTTATTCCTCTGCAGTGGTACTTTGATTAAAGATGCTAATCCCTCGGCTACAAAACATCTACTGTAAAACCGTTTTCGTTTTTGCCACATGGTGCCATGTACTACGATGCTATAAGGCCCAGGTTGTGCAGATGTCAGCATTCCTGTGGGAAGTGTAGTGGGTGTGGCTCTTCTCTTAGAAAACAAAAAAAAAATCATGAATTTCACATTTAAACAGAAAGGAAAAAAGAAGAAAAACAAACAAATTTTAAAGTCAATGTGATAAGAGGGAAGTCAAACAAGGAAGCTGTCTTACAATGACACAGATTTCGAAGGAGGAGCATCTGACAGCAAATGGAGCCGCAAAAATCAAAAGTACGGCGAAAACGAGGACAGAATTGCAACTGATTAAGAACATCCTGTGTCACCTCCGAGAAAAGGGCCACAGAGAGCCACGTATTCCTCCAAACACTGGAATTTGGGTTTTTGGCTAAAAACTGCCCCCAGTAGATGTGCCCCTTCGTTTCCTTGTTCTCAGATAAACCACATCAAAGTTCATTCATGCCCACTCACAAGTGCCTTTTCACCATAATAAATCTTCCCCTAGAATGTGTTTATAAATATTTTGAGCGGATTTAGCTCTTTAAGGTTTTGCATCCTGCCAAAGAAATAATGCACTGTTAAGGCAGCAATTAGCAGTCAGTCATTAAGAGGGACCCCACCCTCCAGGAAACTGCTGTCTGTCAGTCGAAGCTGACAGCAGCCCCTGGCCTGGAAGCATCTGGAAAGGCAGCCAAAGGAAACGGAAAGTCGGGGTACGAGCTGAGAGAAGAGGTGGCTGGAGGCAGTCTGACTTTTTCCTGCACTATCAGCCTGAGCATGACGCAGTGGGGATATTTATTTAGACGCTGCCAACTTTGTCCACTTTCTGAGGTGGGAGGTTTCACCACAGCGCTCACAACTCAACCAGAGCTCTCAAATTATAGAAAAAGCTAACACCTCTGCCAGAGAGAAGCCACTGGCCAGAAATCACCCCGGCAAGAACACTCCTCCTCTAACCATTAGAACATTCTGGAAACACATTGCTGCTCTGGACACAATGGTTCCTTCGAGCCTGTCTCAGAACAGCTTTGCCCACAATGCAGCTGAAAGAGACCGAATGGTTCACTCAGCTTATTAAATTCATCCATCTGTGAGGCATAGAACATCATGGCCAAAATGGAGAGCATCTGCTCAGTGGCTGGTGCCACAAACAGGCAATGAATAAGTTTGCTGGATACCACCCTCTTCATGAGAGTCCTAATCCGGGGTAATTAGACTGGTGAAGACTATTGCCCATTTGATCCTTGTCGCATTCTTAAGACCACAGTGTGGGGAATCCGGCATTCGTATTAGATGGCTATATAGGCCTGAACTCACTCCAGTTTCAAAAAGTTGGATAATACGATTTTCCAGCTTGCTTCTACAGGCAGGGGGAAAAAATCCTGCGTGTAGAAGTTCACCAAGAGACGTAATACAAAGAAACAGACAATAGTAAATATTAAGCCATATACACACACACACACACACACACATTTTTCGCATTTTCCGTACGTCTTATATATGGAGTTATACATTTATAGTGTACATTAGAAGTCATTTCCGTTATACGTTTAGCCAGGTAAATCTTCATTGGCATACCACGTATCAGCAATCTTGTTATTTTGGGAATTAATGAAATAGAAAAACAGGATGGCACAGCACTGCTCTCAGGCACGTTTAAATGGCAGCATAATGCTGGGAGCGAAGGGAAAGCGGCTTAGCGGTGTCGGGCACACCTCCTCCAGGTAATACTACACGCCTGTCCCTAATGCTTAATGCTGGCACCGGAGCGGCAAGGTGCCAGTCAGCGGCCAGCTGACCGGGAAAATGCGCGATCTCCCCTATAATACCCCGGCTAATAATACGTGTGCCTCTAGGATCCCAAGTAGTATCTCTCACGAAAACCCATCCTGCTTTAAACTCCGTCGCCCACCACGCATTACCAATGTTTGATTCGCCAGTCAATCCACAAATATAATGCATGCAAATGAATGCCCGTGCGATGACGCCAAGGAAATGTACTTACCCAGAATATTATATTGAATCCGAATATGGAATATTTGATGCAGCAACTGACCTCATGGCCCTTCAGATGTTTCCCTGACATGTTCGATTTTCATCAGCACGCGTTTCCCCACAAAGAAACCTGGCTAACTGTTCATATGAAACGAGAAGGGCTGCAGGTTCCTTGGTCCAGTTGGCTTTCCCTACATAGATCCGCGACAAAGAATTAAATAGCTCCGATGTGTATGTTCGGATCTAAATAGACAACCATAATTGGCTCTTTACTGCACCCTACCCTGACAACTGCTCATCGACGCGTTTCTTACTTGTAGAAATTTGTCATTTATTCCTAGTATAGCCTAGCTTCGCACAGCGGACCGAAATCCCCCCGTATGTCACCGATCATTTCGGTTCACTTCGGGCACGGATATGGCTGTTCCGTGACGGACAGGACTGTCGACCAATCAGCTTCCGACGCGAGGTGGGCGGGATTTCTTCTACTGGCAACATTGTAGCTTTGCAGCGTTTGCGGCGTTACTGCGTTATTCAAACATCGTACAATTAAGCCAGGATGGTAAGTGCTTAGAAATAACGATGTTCGGCGTTAAGCGAGATATACTGGTGAGCAAAAACAGCAATCACCGACTATCTCATCAGGGCAGGTGTCCTGAGCATCGGTATTACCTTCCCACGCTTAGAGCAAAGACTTGCATATTACCTGTGTCAGTCATTGGCAGAGTAGAGTGATTGCTGCGGACAACAATATTAAAGCATTCAAATGTCCATGATAATGTCAAAAGAGACACATTGAAAGTGGTCTGTAACCGGATTTCCCCACAATTAGAAAATCATCTGACTGTTCGCTAGCCAGAATGCGTTATTTTGGGTATAGGCGAAAGGGCTACAGACGGAGCCGAGATTCTGCCAAAGGGCAAAAGCAGCGCTCGGAGTGCAAAGATCCCCTAGCACGGAGCCGCCGTACAGACCCGCATGCTGCATAGAATATAACTGCACAAGTATACATGGATGTGGTTTTCAAATATCACCAGAACTAGGGGAGAACGGGGCATGTTGCCACTCATTAAATGTCCTCTGATTTCGGGGACGTGCGACCTTCGTGGCAAGTGAGGCACTTTCAAAACAATTTTCATTTTTTTTTAAAAATGGTGTGCTCTAGTGAATTTAATTATCAGATTTTTAGCCAGCCTATCGGCAATAATAATCCCGTGGGCTCACGCGCGCCCCCTTCAGTGAGGCAGAGGTACTGGCTGCCTCACCTCCTGCTTTTACGCTGTGGTTTTGTATCAGATCAGCAAGACTAAATTTGTTCTCCACATATGCAAAATACATGAGGTATTCTATGGGATGTGAGGACATATAATATAGTTGTGTACAAACATGACAGTGAGGGAGCACGAGCTGGGAGATGAGGCTCCTCTCTGTCCGAGTGGGAAATACGCAGATTTAGCGGTTTTGATTTTAGAAATTGATTTAAATGATAGGGATCATACAAAAATTACATGTATAGCACAGAGCAGTAGACAAAGATTCATTTTATTTTATCATTATTTGTTTTTACTTTTCATGACGACAGGTGAGGCTCTGCCTCCCATGACATTTAGTACATTTATAGCATTTAGCTGACATCCTTATCCACACTGACTTACAATACCCAATCACAGGGAACTACAATTTTCCTGGAGCAACTTGGAGTTAAGGGTCTTGCTCAGGGACCCACTGGTGGTAAACGGGATGTGACCGCACATCCCTGCCTAATTTTCCCAAAACCAGTAAAAAATACAGCCCTGTTGATAAGAAAGACAAATGTTCCACAAATGTTTAATATGCTTTACATATGCATTCCGAAATTCATTCTGATTTAATTACACAATAACTACAAATTTATAAGCTATTTATAAAAGCTATTTTAGCTGACCAACATATATAATCAGTAAAAAATGGTAAATGTATGACTTCATTTGTTAGTTAAACTTTATTGAAAATGAACACATTGGAGAATAATGTTTAATATTTCATATTTATATAATCATTAAAGAAATATGCTTAAACCTATTTCGGTTGAAGGCTTTGTGTTAATCGACGGTGCCTGAGTCTCTGGCCCATTTTCCCTCAACAATTGAAAGTGGCCCCCTTTGGAGATGTTGAGAACGCTTTTTTGATCACTGACAACCCCACCCCAGTCAGTACCTGCCCCTCAAGAAGTCTCACCTTGCATGTCCTGGGAAAGAAGCCTGTGGGGCCATGCAGCATTTTAGGGAGTTTCCCCACCGCAGCAAGTACCGTATTTTTTGTACTTTCAGTACCGCAGTAAAGTACCAAAAGTTCGGTACTTCTTTTGCGTTGGTATTCCACTGGCGTAAAAACTGGTACCTTCGCGGATAAAAGCACAACGCGAGGCGCAGCATTTTGTACTGGCTGCAGTATGCAGCTGGACGATGTTGTATGTTAAATCTAAACATCGCATGTTCTGCACATGCAGTTCTTACATTGCTAGTGCAGACATCCCAACTCTCCCGGTAGCGCAGGGGCTTAATGTTTCGCTAAGACATTTTTACTTTGGCATAGGGAAAAGGCTCAGCTAACTTTGCAATTTTAATGATTATTCCTTGCTTAGATTATATTTATATCCAATATAGAATTACTGAGTTTTTATTTTCTGGTGCAAGTCCCGAGGTGTTCTTCACCCCTGCTGAGATTTTCACAGGTCTTCAGCTCGATCCTCCTGCTTTTGTGGTGCAAACCACCCATTACCTGTGAGGCCTGGCACATTTGCATTTGCTTACTCAGAGTAGCTCAAATCCAAGGCAGGC